>JAVSCE010008408.1:0-99946 GCA_032199065.1 Smutsia gigantea
ATCCTTTATGTATTATTTAATATGTAAATAAAACCCTTGTTACTGACTTAAGTTTTCTAAGGGTTTTTTTGACTTAGCATTTCATTTAATAGTGTTAGTTATTGGTCAAAGTAGGCTTTAAAAATTTAATAGAAAATATTTTACTGTGTCTTTTTTATTATAAGAACAATATATGTTCATTACAGAAAAATTGAAAAACAAAAAACACATATCCTGTCACACAGAAATGACCAGCAAACCCCTTTCCTTTTTGAGGTCTTTTTTCCTTTTTCACTTTGAGTGTTTAGCATTTTTTATTTGCCTTTTCTGTGGTAATATTCACAGTTTATTAGATTTGTTTTTAAAAGACATAATATCTGACAGAATTCACCCCCTTTTCAAAGCTTCTCATCCAGAAGCTGGAAGTAAATTCTCATTTTTCCTAACTTCCATGTGACTATACCTCTTTTATGATACCTTATAGCTCTTTATGTCTTACCCCAAACTTCCCAAGGGCAAGTACTATCTTAATTTATTCTTATAGTCTTATAACATTTACTGACTGTTGAATGAATAAATGAAAATAGCTCTTAAATTCAATTTGTCTCCTGCATGTACAACCTGAAATAGCAATATGGCAGCAAATAATATCAGTGCAATTTTTATAACTTTAGTGGGTTGTAGAGGTAGGGCTTTTGTGAAAATGTGGTTATACTAAGAAATCACTGAAGTTTGTGAAGCTAATAATTCCTCAGACTAAAGATATACCTGGCCCGCTACATTATAAATAATTAGTAAAGATTTACTATGTTCAGATTTGTTAAGTAAATCTAATTTGAAGGGTGAATTTTGCTAAATAAGTATATTTAGATTAGATATGATGGGTCTAGTATGGTATTCTTTAGATAAAAGGTAATTCATCATGCAAGAGGTCTTTAGGCCTTTAGAAGTTAACTTCTTGTTAGTAGGATACTGAAGTTTTGGGACATAAATAATTGGGTCAGTGTTGTAAGACTGCAGTATACCTAATGCTCATTACTAATGAGTGCTCAAATATTGTTTGAGAAAATGAATTATGTGTGGGAAGTTGTTAACAACTTTACCACATGTATGAAAGGTATTGCAAAAAGATTTCCATGAATATATATATTAGAAAACAGAATGTTTGCAGTCCTAAAAATATTTGTACTTTGAAGAGAACTTAGATGATGAGAACTTTCAGATGATAATACTTTTTAAAACATGGTAGTGTAAGGGAAGATGAAATAGAATGGGTTCTGGTTAACTTTGTTCCAAGCAGCACTTTGACTGTATAATTGGAAGAGGTGTCCTTGGCTAAGCTTTATGGAAACTTTTCAAGTTGGAAGAAGATTTCAGCTGGAGTGTCTAATGGGTCACTTGAAAAAAAAACTCTATATTAAAATAAAATGTGTCCAAGCTTTAAAGAAAAGATCTTGGAGTTTGCAGATGATCCTAAAATTGGAGCTGGAGGAAATAATGAGGAACAATGCAATCAGATTCAAAAAGATTTGGATTGTTTAGGTGATTGGGCCAGCAGATGGCAAATGCAGTTCAGTGTAGACAAATGTAAAATAATTATCTTAGGAACAAAGAACCAATCATACAGCACACTGATCAGGAAAAAATTTGTGGGTTATTGTAGGAAAACCATTGAAACAGTTAACCCGGTGCACAGCTGCAGCAAAAAAGGCAAGCAAGAAACCAAATTAGCAGACGGATAGAATATAAAGCAAGAGGCAATACTTAACAGTGTATTAAGAAACTTGCTAGACCCCATTCAAATTACTCAGTCTAGTATTGGTTGATAGAACCACTTTAGAAAGAGTAAATTTTTGCCTTGGAAATAGACTAGAAATTATAGCAAGCAAATCTAGTACATATGTTAAAGAGATTTGAATTATTGTAATTGGTGAAATTTTATAGATAGGAGCAAGACACTGGTCAGAGTAAAGGTACTTCTCATTTGCCTACTATCAAAACTTGATTTTAGTAGAGGACATGTATGGGTTCAGCTTTCTAGGACTTTATCTAACCCCTTTTCTAGTTTAGGTAGGAGGCTGCCCCTCACTTGTCTCAACTATAGAAGCCTAAACGCTGGCATGAGGTCCTTCTGTAGCTCAAGAGCTGCACCTTGGCCCCTAGAGATGATGGGTATGCGATCTAAGAGCTTCCAGGGAGATGTTCCCTCTCGGCCAGTGGCTCTTGGTGTCGTAGCATGTTTCAGGCTTCATCCAGGCTGTGGAGGCGGGGCTTTGTGATTGGCCTCCCTTGGTTGTGGACCAAGCCTGGTTCGCCACCCTTGTCTCAATTATTTTAAGCTACCAGTACCCAGCCAGTAAATTCTTTTTTTGGCTTAGATTAACCAGAACATGTCTCTTTATAATCAAGAGTTGTAACTGGTATAGTAGTAGTAGTATGTTATTTTAGCCTTGGCCATTATGTTGTTTTTTTGTTCTTTAATGTATTTGCTTTGTTTGAAGTGGTGTCTTATGAATCCATTTTTGGATGAGGAGAAGTGAGGAGAAGAAAGCTGAAATGCAGATCTCTCCCTCTCAATCTTAGAGTTGAAAAGAAGCAAGAAAGATTTGTATCAATACCACCAGTAACTATAATTCTCTTTTAAAATTTAACTTTATCCATGCATATGAATAGTGTCACTTTGTTAAACATGGTATTTGGTATTCAGCCTGTTCATAAGAAGAGTGTATAAACCTTTCTTTATATATTATATTTGGCAGCTCTAAAAATCATTTTCTCATTTCATTTTGGTGGAAACACCTGGTTTTCTTAGTTTCACATGACTAATTGTTGGTAGCATCGGGAATACTGTCCAAGGGTTTTTGGTTTTATATTACTGTTGAACAGTGAATATTTGTTGAACGAAATATTTTGAAAAATGACACTTGTGGATTAGGAATTGTGCATTTTAAGTTTGTGATGAGTTGATTGGTTAATATTTAGAATTGATTTTTATCACACAAGCAATGTTTTAAATAGTGGTTAGATTTTCAATTTATCACATATATCATACTGGCTTGTATTTTAGTTAAATTGTTAGTCCAGTATATGGGATGCTTGAGGCACATCAGAGTAAAGCGAGAATGAAATAATAGAAGTCCCTTTTTTTGAGGTGGTGTGCAGAGCTAATCACTGGAAACACTTTAAAATAATCAAGAATTTGTCTTTGAGACTTTGATTATTCTTCAACATGGAATGGAAACCTCTTAAGAGAAAGATGTCCTTGAATTTATTACTTTTACACCTGTAGGTTGCCAGAACTCTTTTGTTACCCCAAGACTTATGTGTATCATGGCATCCATGGCATTCTCTGCCTTTCAAAGTAAGTATTCCATGAATCAAATTTGACATCACCATCCTTCCCTCCACACACACACTGTGCCCTGTGTTACAAATATGGATGGTGTTAAGAGAAAAACTGTATGACTGAACTATTTCAAACATCTATGTGAATATTTGATAGCTCTTTACATTCTTAGAGATGATTTTTTTATGAAGAGAATACTTAGTTCTTTGATATTTTGTTTAGTCCATGTCTTAGTGAAGGAAAACCATTCACTTAGCATTCAGGAAGTGTCTTTGGTCTTGCTGCACAGTTAGGGACTGCCTGGGTTATACATATGTCTTTATAATAAGGGAAATCAATTTATTTAGAAAATAATTATTTTAAGTATATGAGTGTTAAGGTAGTTGAGGTTTACATTCTAACCTTTAAATTTTTTAAGACCTTTGTAAAATAGAATAGTACTTGTGTTTTTTCTGCATCATGTACATGTATAGAAGGAGAAGTATGGGCCCTCGGGCTAAAATACTGAGCATGTGGTTATATTCTGCAGTTGGTATGACAGACAGATTGCTGAAGACTAATCTGCATGTCTGGAAGGTAGCATGATGGTCTTTTTAGGAGTGGAATCAAGACTCCATACCTGACCCTCCTTGTCTTCCCAAGAGGAGTTTGTCTTCCTGGTCTGCATTGTACTGCCTGTGGCTCAGGACTGGCAGCTAACTGTTTCTGTTGCCACTTGCAGTAAAGCTCCACTGGCTGCTTTACTGCTCACTACCTGACGTGGGGCCTGATGCCCTTGGCTGTTCCTCGTTGGTTCCTGGATAAAAAGGCAGGCCTTCTCTGAATCATGCCTGCCTTTTGCAGAGTGTGCAGAGGGTAGAGACAAGGTTGGCTAATGCCTGCTTTGTATACTACTGTTGGATGATCTGGGGCTGCTTTTTCCTTGCCAAAAAACTCTTTTTATTTGGTTACTGCTGGATTTTGAGTCATTTCATCTGTTTTTTTCATTTAGCAGTATATCATGGGCAGGGGATATAAATATACATCATCTCTTCTAATAGGTGAATAACATTCTATTTTATGGATGTTTATAATTTATTTAAACAGTTCTCATTGTAATTATTTGGGTCATTAGAATTTTTGCTCTTATATATAATACTCCATTCAAAATACTTCTCATAGTGTTTGTATATATCACTCATAGGATAAATTCCAGAAGTGGAATTACTGGATAAATGGGTAATTACAATGTTTAGACTTCTGATATTTATTGCTAAAATTTACATTTTTCACCCCCACCAGAGATTTCTGGGAATCTTTTTTTTTTTTCACTTCAACAGCAGGGTAGTAATACTTAAAAAGAAAACATATTTGCTAATTTTATAGGTGAAAAGTAGTAACTTGATTTAATGATTATTTTAAATGCTATTGACTATTTGAACTTATTTTATAATATTCTCCTTAATATTATTTGCCTGTTACACAGTTTTTCTCATACTATTTAAGTACTATATTATAAAGAAGATTGACCCTTTTCATGGCAGTATGTTTTCCTTACTTCATTTGTGTGTGTGTGAGTGTATACATATATAAAATTTTATGAACTGAGTTGAGGTATTGCTTTGTTTTTTGTTTTATTTTTGGCCCATATAGCCATTAAACTTAAAAAAAAAAGAAATATGTCTTGTTTCATATAAAATTTTTAGTATTTAAAATTTTTAAATATGAATTTTTAATCAGTTTAGGTTTTTTAAATGTCAGAGTGTATATTCTGTATTTCTGTTTATTGGCTTTGCAGACATTGATTGATATGCACACAAACTACAATCAGCAATATAAAGTAAAACACTGAGCTGCTGCCAGCTGACTGCGACCTTGAGTCTCAGCTTCTGTATCTGTAAAATGAAGATACTGGTTCGCAATAGTGCTGTTCATTCAGTTCTTTGTCCATTAACCACAGCAAGAAATAACATTTAAATCATAATCTAAGACTTAACATACATATGTATAGATATATGTGTGTGTCACAGCACATGTTCTACTTTTTATATGTCATGCCATACCATGTCATGCAGTGCCAGATATTAAAAACAAAACTGGTCTGTGCAACTTACTAAATTGCTTTCAGTACCCACAAGGGAGTATTACTGAAAGTTTGTGAAACATTGATCTAGTGAATTGGACACTCAAATGCCTTGTAGGGCTGACTAGATAACAGATGCAAAAACTTGCCAATTTAGCAAATCAGAAGGCCTGGGTCCTATGTAAAGGTAATCAAAATAAAATAAAACAAAATTTGCTAAGTCAACAAATGTATTTTCAGGTGGAATTCAGCCTGCTAATTTGGGCCCCTAGCCCATTCTAGGGAAAAAGAATCCAAAGCCATAAAATATAAGCTTATTACTCTGTCAGGTTGCTATGAAGTGTTTTAAACAAATATTGCATGTTCAGGCAGTAGACCACTGACCTAGCTTTGCATTCCGTTGGTCTAGAACTGATCTTTGGATACTTTCCAGTACTTCCTTCTGTAAAATTCTGTGCCTTGTGAAAACTTATAGACATGGGATTTGGAGATAAAATGGCCTCAGCTTTTCTGATATGATAATCCTGTGATAGGATCTGAGAAAGAGAAACATGAAAGATTTTTCTAGGTATCTGAGTTACTCTGGAGGCTGATTAGGAAGGGAAGTGAACTTTGTCCTTTCTGTGTCAAGCAAAGGTGACAACACAATACCCCAGTAACTGTGTCTAAAAACAGTGACAAATCATATAGGAAAAGTTCAGTGTCATTGAAAAAATATGGTAACAGTTGAATACTTAACTGAATCTTGTGTGTGTGTGTGTGTGTGTGTGTGTGTGTGTGTGTGTGTGTATGTACGCACAAAATTATTTTTATGACCTGACTTTATAGTTTTGGGGGCAATATATATACCTACAAGAAAGATTCTGTGATGTACAGCCATTAAGGCTCATTTTGGTGAGTTGGGTAATTGTAAAGGAACCATGGAGCCATTAGGCTCCAGATGGAACTTTAATCTGGCTTCTGATTGAGCCAAGTGTCCTTGTAGAGTCTCTAAGCATCTGTTTTGGAAATATATGTGACATTATTCAAAATTTGTACAAATTAAGCCACCCTTGGGTTATAATTCAATTTTTCTTTATTGAGAAATATACTGTAAACAGTTTTATGCAATCAAGTAAAACTAGCCTGTACCCATATTATTTGCTTAACTAGTCATTTTTATTTTTACAATTGAACTCTTAATGGGTTTAGAACAGCTTACATTATACTTATAAAATTGTAATTTGTTTATGAAATGTGAAGAATTGTTTCCTAGTCTCAAAAACCTTTCACACAGGTACTTTTTTTTTGAGAGATGATTTAAAAATACTTAAAAGTATGGTGATTTTACCTTTGAATGACAGAAACCTCCAAATAATCTGCCTTATTCCAGAGAGAAGTTTATTTTTTCCCATAATGGAAATTCTGCAGATAGAGGAGGCTCTAGGGCTTGCGCTCCAAACTCTGTGCGAATGATACTAGTTTGGTTTATCTGAATGTCTCCACTTGCCTTTAGTGGGTTTCCTTCCTGACCACAGGAGAGCAGCCATCCAGCATCTGGAGCAACAAATATCCTTTAGTCACAGCAGTGAGAGAAAGCAAGAATGTTTTTCTTCATTACAGACTTAGAAGTTCTTTCCTTCAGGTTCATTGGCCCACATGTCCCAAATGGCTTTTAATTAATCTCCTATTTACAGACACACAGAAATTAAAATTCTATTGTGGGAAGAAATACTAGTTAGGCATTTTATAGTACCTTTGGCTTTTCTTATTAAGTAGAGACTAAAAAAATCACTTTTTATATTGGGGGTAATTTATTACCTAGCTCAGGTGAAGTGTAAGGAGATTGCAGTATTAAGTACTTGTTAGTGACGTTTTCTCAGGAAACTGTCATATATTATCACCACTATTTGTCCCTTTCCCCAAAAGAAGGCAGTACAGTTCTTTGCAGCCACAGTCCTCAACACCTTGCTCTGCTCTGCCATGTGTAGCTAAGCTTTGATTTTTTAAAATTGTAGTGTAATTTACATATAGTGAAATGTTAAGTTTTAACAGTTGAGGTTGAGTATTGGAAATAAAGAATTATAAATTCATGGCAGAAAGATCTTACCCTAGATTTGAATTAGGGAATACTGAAAATACTGGTACATAAGAAAATATCCCTAAAGAAGTACTGGAGCAAGTGCAGGTTTTAGGTTCGGGTTGTCTGTGTCTAGATGGTAAATTTTCCTGAAGGGTGAAAAGCTGTTCTTCTGTCATTTTGTCCACTGTTCTTGAATTTCTTTGGCTTCTTCATGTGTCAGAAAGGCATTATTGCAGATCGTTAAATTGGGTTTTGTGATAAATTGATCAGAGGTAGTTTTAACTATAATGAAACAATTTGATAAACAACTAATAAAATAAATAACGAACCTGTTAACCTCTAAGAGTTTAATAAACAAGGCATTCTTCACATTCTAGATGTCTTCCTCTCCTTAGGTCTTACTATTTTCCCTTATGCTTCTTTCTGGGATCATTTCTCTAAATTCTGGTTTGAACCCTATGTATCTCTTACTTGGACTCCCTAATCTCTGTACCAAAATAGTCATATGAAATATATTATTCTTCACTTTTTTTTCAAATTAATTTGTTTTTTAATTTAGTAGAATATCATAGCACATTTCTATGTGAGTGCATAAATTGCTTTCATTTTATTTTTAGAGCTCTGTAGGTATTCCAAAGTAGAGGTGTGTATGGAGTGTGCAATTTCAAAATAGTCTTTCTTGATGCTTTATCTCATTACATTATTCTTGTTAAAAGTTCCCCTGTCTTCTCCTACAATGCTGATTCTTAGGGCATGGAATTCACTTGCCAAAGATGAGTAAATTCGAATCATGTGTAGGCGTTTAGAAACTCTGTCCCTAAAATTTTGATAGGCCTTCTTAGTTGAGAATTTTCTTATAGTAAGAACTGTAACGTTTTCAGATCTCAAAGATGACAAAGGCTGTATACTCCCGAGGGGTCTGACCTTCTTGCCCTGGGATCTAATACTTTCGAGCCATTTGTCCTTTCTTTGCTAGAGATCTTGTGTGTCCTCATCTCTTACTTTTGCACTGACATAACTGCTTTAATACTCTTTTCCTCTTGTCCTGGTTATCATGAAGCTTTATCCCATGATATTTTCCCTCTTTTGGATTATTACACTGCTATTAAGCTGTTTACTAAGAGCACTTGTAATTTCTTCTAAACTTAACATCCTTATATGGGATTTTGTACTACTTGAGGACAGAGTAGTGGTACGATCTTTTTATTTTTAGCATGTAGATAGTGTACATAGTAGTAAACATAGAAGGAAATGCAATATCTGATTAAATGAATTGAGCTTTAATGAAATAACTAGAAATCCAAGTATATTTATGTTTTTGCCATAAAATAGCTGAACTTTCAGTAGTGAAAGTTGCTGAATTATGTTTTTTGTTGTTAATAACTTGGAGTTTCTGAAAGGCTTTACTCAGGCACCTGGTAGTAATGGAAATGAGTTAAAAGTTTCAGATTTACACAGGAAGAGCAGAGCAGAGATATAAAGTCTTTGAAGAGGCAGAATGACCGATGGGTTTGCAGCCTTGGCCAGTACCACGGAATGACGGTATTGATGTGGCTAAAGAAGGGGGTGCATTGGCTTACCATCATTGTAAAGGGAGAGGCACAAGGGTTGAAGTTGCTAGTATTCATTCCAGCATTACTTGGAAGATTTTTAATATTCTGGTTTCTGCCTCTCCATAGAGAGATATATACAGGGAGCTGTAGATGGATACAGCAGATTTTCTTTGAGGTGGAATTGTGATTAAGAGGTAGACTTGAGCAGACAGGTTGAAATTCTGGCTTTGTTACCTGCCAGTAGTGTATCCTTCGGCAAGTTTTTCAACCTCTTTGTGCCACAATTTATTCATCTGTACGATGGTAATAATAATAGTACCTACTTCATAGGGTTGTGCTGAGAATTAAATGAGGTGATGTATATGATTCCTTAGAACTGTTCCTGTTGGAAGTACAGTTTTTCTCATACTATTTAAGTACTATATTATAAAGAAGATTGACCCTTTTCTTCTATCTCCTTTTCTATCTCTTCTTTTTTTAAAACAATCCATATTTGTTTAAGCTTTTTTTTTTTGACTTCCTGTATAGGTTTGCCTACAAGGAGGGAATCTGCTAGCAGTGCCATTACAAGGGTTCTAGTCCAATGTCACAAATATTCCTAATTCTTTGGCATTTATTTTTCATTATGTATAAGAGATAAGAGTTAGGTCTGTTTCTTGACCTTGATTAATATGTGTTACCCGGAGTCATGATTCCATACTTGAATGTTCTACCAGAATCCATTCTCTGGCCATCATGGCTGAGGGCCAGCCCCGGAAGCCTGTTAGATCCTCAGGGTAATGACTGCCTTCCCATGACACCGTTTGAGAGCCAGCTGTCTTGTTGTCCCCTGACAATTCCACACCTCATCCTGGCAGCACTGTGGGCCCAGGTGCTTGAACTATTCCCCTATTTGAACATGTATTTCTATATGTATATAGTTATTTGCTTGACAGAAACTGAAATATCCAGTTCATCCTTTTCTAGTGAAAAAATTATATGAAAACTTATAACACGTTCATAAATATGTTCATATTGTTTTAAAAAAGAAATATTTGACATGTAATGAAATGAGCTCCATGAGAATAGTGTCTGGGTTTAAGTTTTTCTATTTGGCTTTGGATTGTGTTTGCTAGGAGTGTCTGAAATTAGTTCAGGTGTAAAAGATAAGTGTGTAGCAGGAAGCAGGGTAGGAGCTCTCAGGGAAATCTGAGAACAGGGCTTGGTTTCAAGTTTATAGGAAGTGGTTTTGGTTTTGAGGCAACACAACAAAACAAATATTTAGCTTGCTTTCTGTCTGGGTTTCTGTTTATCATTTCAGCTTCTTGCATTGTTATTTTTTTTGCTGCACCAGCCAAGGCAGAAAGCAGGTTTCTTCAGAGATTTTTAGTTCAAATTGAGAGGCACAGAGAATCTGAAGCAGCTCATACTTCCAAACCAGGTGGTGAAGGTCCTAGTTTTTACTGAGCTTGAACCTGGTACCCACCCAAGATCCAGTCCATTGTTACTAGTGTGGTTGAGAATTGGACAGCCATGCCATAGAGGTGGCATTCAGGGAAGCTTCTTTAAGAAAATAATTGTGTTAGACTCAGACACTGAGAAGTTACTGGTTGGGATGGGTAGGTGAGGAACATGAGGGGGATAAAAGGGCCCAGAAATTCTCACTCATAATGTAATTTGGTCATGGGGATAGTACAGCATGGAGAATATAGTCAGTGATTCTGTAACTTCTTTCTGTGTTGACAGATAGTAACTGCACCAGTGGGGGTGAGGATTTAAAAATATGGGTAACTGTTGAACCACTGTATTGTGTATTTGAAACCAATGTAAGATTGTATATCAACAATACTTCAATTAAAAAAGCTAAGAAAAAAAGAAAGTAATTGTGACTGCCATATTCAGTAAATCATGCTGCTTTGTAGCAGCTGAGGAAATGGCTGCCTTTAACAGGAATGCTCTTGTGCTGGAGGCTGCTGTGGGAGTATAGGAGTACACTGTTGTGGACTGCATGCTGTCTGTGTTCCTTTGCTAGGACTGCCAGAACAAAGTACCACAAACTGGGTGACTTAAATAATGAAAATGTATTATCTTACATTTGTGGAGGGTAGGAGCTTTAAGTCAAGGTGTCTGCATGGTTGGTTCTTTCTGGGAGCTGTGAGAGGGTGTGGTTTTTAGATCTTTATTTCTTTACATGTCTCTCTTTTTAATAATTAACAGATTTACTAAATGATTGCTGTATCATATTAGTATTGTAGTAATATAGTAAACTATAGTATTTGGATGCTAGGATGTTAAGTATGCTTAATACAGTTGGAAATGTTTATAGAATTTATGTTGATGGGTTTCATTTTAAAAACTGACCCTTTTGGTCAGTATATACATTTTCAAGAGAATTATTTTTGAAGGATGGTGCCTCTTACATCATGGCATGGAAACTAAGAGTTTTATGTCCAGACACAAACTGATTTAAGTTAATTATATATCAAAATATCTTTTTAATCTTTTCTATTATAATGTATCTAAAGCGAGGGTTACAGATTTAAAGTAGAATTAAAACTGATTAAGTTATCAAACTGATTCAAGTCAGTGTTACTCTAATCATTATGCTAAAATAAATATGCTTTCTTCATTTTAATATTACATTTAAGATGTAGTTATAACCTATAGGCATTGTAACAATTAAAAAATTTTTCCCTTTGACCTTCAGTGTTTAATTTTGAACTCTGTTGAAAATGTCAGTACTAGTTTAAATCTTACTTAACCTGATTTAATTACTCCGACTTGACTATTTGAGAAATCTGCATCCTCCCCCCAAAATGAATGCATATGTGTTAAGCAGATACAAACTTTATGAATTTAGTATTGCCACTAGAATAACCCCTCTGTTTCTTATTCACTTAATTTATTTCAACATTTTCCTAATATATATGTTCATAGAGGAAGTTAAAGTTGTTTGCTAATACTGTTACTTCCTTCCCTCTCACCCTCCCGCCCTTCTTTTCTTTCTTCCTTGTACTTTTTATTTTGAAATTTTAGACTTGCAGAAGTTACAAAAATAGAACTCTTTACCCAGCTTCCCAGTGTAACCTTATATAACCATAGTATAATTTCCAAACCTTAGAAATTAGCATTGGTACAGTACTATTAATAAATTATTGATTTTATGCAGGTTTCACCAGTTTTTCTACTAATTCCTTGTTTTAGTATCCAGCCTTGGAACCCACATTGCATTTAGTTGTCAAGTCTCTTTGATCTCACTTTAAATCTTCTTCAGTCTTTCCTTGTCTTTCATGATCTTGAGACTTGGGAAGAGCACCGGGCCAGTCATATTGTAGGATTTTCCTCAATTTGAGCTTATCTTTTTTCATATGATCAGATTGAGGTTATGCATTATTGGGAAGCTCCTACAGATATGATGTCTTTAGTGTATCACACCAGTGGTACATGATGTCTTATTACAGATAATGTGGTTGCTTAATTAATTAATTTAATTTTTAAATTCAGGTGAGATTCACATAACATGAAATTAACCATTTTAAAGTGAATAATTCAGTGGCATTTTGTACATTGACAGTGTTGTTCAACTTGCCACCTTTTTCTAGTTCCAAAACATTTTCATCACCCCAAAAGGAAACCAGTACCAGTTAGTCAGTTGCTCCTGGTTTCACTCTTCCCCCACCCACTCTTCCCAGATCTATCTATCTGAGCATACAATAAGAGTCCTTTTTTTTGGTTTCCTATTTAGTATGGTGTTTTGAAGGTTCATTCATATTTTAGCATTTATCAATACTTCATTTCTGTTCATGGCTGGATAATATTTCAATGTATGTATATACTACAATTTGTTTATCTGTTCATCTGTTAATGGACATTTGGGCACTTTTTATCTTCTGGCTTTTGTGAATAGTGCTGCTATGAACATGCCTATATATGTATTTGAATTGCCAGATCATATTTGGTAATTCTAACAGATTTTCTGGTATTCTTTAACTCTTTTGAAAGTTTTCATTTGACTGAGTAAATCCTGTTACAGAATAACAGGGTACCACAACTTTGGAGCAAAAATATTCTTTGTAGATTTTATGTGCCAGAGTGAGTTATATTTTAAAACTTGGAAGTATTTGTTATTCTAAGTTATTTTTTTCTAGATTGATAATTGACAGACTTAAACTAATTTTCCCATTTAAAATGATAACAGAAGTGCTAGAGTCCATGAATTTGTTGTGTTTTATGTATTATCAGTTGCTGTTGTATTGCTTTGTCCCTATTTTAGACAGTTTATCTCCCAACATATAGGAAATTTATTAGTTTAGGAAGCATCTATAATAAATACTCTGAAGAACAGCTTAAAGAAGCTTTTTCTACTTTTCAATATTTTTTTCATTTCACATTTGAGATTTTTTTATAGTTTTGAGCTTTTTTGTAATGATTTATTTTCACCTGATAGATAAATATAATGTGGTATTGACTTTTTAAAATGCTTTATACTTTTCCATAAAGCAGATGGAGAAAAGAGGGTTGATATTTCTACAAGAAACCTGTAATAAGATGGGAAATGAGAAAGTCCTCTACTTAAGAATAGATCACATCTATAAAGGCTGTTTATCAGTTCAGTTTTCCTTAATCTTCAGTGATTGAGAAACTTGCATGTAGTCCCTGAATGTATTTCCGCTAAATAGAAGTACAAGTAGGTTCTTTAATGGCTTAAAATAAAATTTTTGGCCTTTAGATCATCTTGTTCCAGAAAGACCAGTCTTTTATGCTGAAAGTCTGTTGACCCAGGAAAGCTCTTACCTCATGTGATAGGAAGCTCTGGCCAACCTGAGGCTCTCAGGTGCAGTCAGAGGGGCCTCGAACTTATGGTCTGGTCAGAGTTTTAACTGTATTTTCAGCTTGCTTGGGCTTTAAGCTCTAGATTAAAACATGGCCAACTCTTGATCTAACAATAGACATCTGATATTTATACTGATCTTATAGCCCAGTGGTCTTCATTGGAGTGGAGAGGAAATGTTGGAATTTTATGGAAAAGGAGTAAATTTATGGGTAAAGTATTTGAGAACAATTTGAAGCTCCAGAAACTTTTTGTTTCTTTAGCAACTCTCCAAAATCAAGCATTACTATGAGGACCTAGCATTATAGGGCTGGTGATGTAACTTATGGTAGAGAGGTACTGTCAAAGAATCAGTGGTAGCATATGTCTTAGACTAATGTCACTCCATTTCTGGTATATAGGCTAGGGGTACAGATTAAATTTGTTAACACTTTTGTTCCTTGAAGTTCAGTTTCTTCCTCTCCTCTCCCCCAGTTCTAGGCCCTCTGGTAGTTAATTGTCTAATGGTTTGCAGTGTCATTTGTTTGGGAAATTCTGCCTCAATCTATTGCTGAGATTTGGACAGCTGGGACAGTTAAACACTGGACTCCATGGTTAGGACTTGGAGTGTCTATATTTTGGGATGCTCATTAATGATAAAGCCATATACCTATAAACATTCATTTTTCTGTTTTTGGAAAGTCTTTTTATTTTTTTTAGAATGGGAAATGTGTTAATTTTTTGAGTGTTCAATTTTTAAATAAAAATATTTATGAATTTTAGAGATGTAAAGATTTAAATGGTATTTAAGAATTCCTTAGGTACAGTATGGAGACTAATTAATAATACTGTAATGTATATTTGAAAGTTCTCATCAAAGAAATGAAATTTTATCTGTGTGTGGTGATGTATGTTAATTAGACATATTGTGATGATCGTTTTGCAATATATATAAATACCAAATCATGTACCCCTGAAGCTAAATTATTATATATCAATTATTCTGCAATAAAAAAATTAAAAATATATTTTTGATTCAAATGAATCAGAGAACTCGCTTTTACTTTTAGAATAATGCATAAAAATTTTGGAAAAGGGAAGATAAAAAATTCTTGGTTTTTATTAACAAGAAGAATTACATGCAGTGGTTCCAATAATGCTAATGTTTCTATGTTTTTCATTGTTAGTGAGTGATTGACTTGATCTGATAGTATGGAGAATATGCTAATAAAATGAAATTTTCATATGTCAACATAGTATAAAATATGAATGTTTGTTTCTTTAGTCAAAAGAAGGATTGATTTTCATAATGAAATTTAAAAGAATATGGTAACCGGAGGTGCTGTACCTAAAGTCACTACTTTAGCACATTCACCATTTTGTACATTAAGTCACAAACTAAGACTTCAGAATTACATCAGTGGGTGGCATTCATTAAAGATGATTCCTCTGAGAAAAGGGAATAAAGTTCCTTCAGCAGCTTTAAACCAGGTATAAAGAGGGGAGTACTTTAATAAATACAGAGCCACATGTTACATTCCTGCTTTGGAGGCATGAGCTAATTTGAAAAGTGTGACATGCTGTTTTCTTTCTTTTATGGAAATCCATTTGGCTTATCTAGAGTGCTCTTTGCCTCAACCCCTCCCTGCTTTACTTGTGAATTTTCCCTTATGAGTAGGAGAAGAGAAGTAAAAATCATTTTTACCCATTTGAAATTATCGCCTTGTTATATTACCATTGAAATTTGTTAAGCTGATAAATATAAAAGATGGCTTTAAAAATCATATGCATATTCATATGCATGTATTTGTCATAATTACCAGAATCCAGCCATTCCTACCACCTCTATCCCATTCCAAGCCTCCATTATCTCTCACCTGGAACTTATAGAAGCCTCTTAGCTGGTTTCTTTAGGTGCTACCCTCCCTCCACAACAAGTTTGTTCTCTGCATAGCAGCAAAGTAATTCTTTGATAGTGAATGTCAGACCAGGCTACTCAGGAATTCCACTTTGTTACTTATTAATTTCTAAAATCTTACAGTGAGCTTCAAGGCCCTACATAATTTGCCTTCTCTACAGCTTCACCTGTGTTCTTCCCTTTGTTCCTCTACTGCAGCCATAGCGGCATCAGTGCTGCTATTCAAACATCGCAAGTCTGCCCTACCTTGGGGTCCTCGGACTTGATCTTCCCTTTGTCTGGGAGCCCTTCCTTTAGATATCCACAGGGCTTTTTCCTTTGCTTCTTTCAGGTCTCTTCTTAAATACCAGCTTGTCAGAGAGGTCTCTTCTGAACAATGTGTATAAAATCATAACTTTGCTCCTTTCTCCCATCCCATCCTTCCCTATTCCTTTTGCCTGTTTACTTTTCTCTGAAGCACTTGATATCATCTGAGGCAGTGTATTTTTATTTTTGCTTTTGTTTTTAATTTGTGATCTGTTTACCATCCTCTTTAGAGTGTAAATTTTATGAGGGCAAAACCTTTGTTTTATTTCCTATGGAATATTTAGCTCTTGGAACTATGTTTGGCCCGTGATAGGCACTCACTGTTTATTAGGCACTGCTTATTTGTTGAGTGAATGAATGAGTGAATGAATGAATGAGTAAATAAGGGGAAGAGATTTCTAGGCAGATGTGTAAAGCATTAATGTGTTTGAGGAACTGAAAGTACTTCCCTGTCCATTTGAAGTGGGTGTGGCAAGTGATGATCTCCTTCCCCCTCTCTAGTCTCAGAAGCCATTACATATAGTTTTATATCAGCCAGGTTAAAGAAGTTAGACTTTGTTCTAAGCTATCATGGGTGCTACTAACTGTGTGATCTACACTGATACATGGAAAACTGTGATCAGCTTAGTGTTTTAGAAAGTCTGGTTGCTAAAGATATATTAGAAAGGAGCACAGCTGTTTGCATTGTGACCATTTGGTGGACAGTGGTCTAAGGGCATGTTGATGATGACCTGAACTAAATCAGTGATACAGAGATGTGAAAATGGACAAATGAAAGAGATGTATAGTATTTAGGAAGCAGGACTTAGTAATTGATTAGATGTGGAGCAAGAAAGATGTGTAAGAATTTGCCATGGTCAGCTAGGTGGGTGGGATGCTTGCTATTCAGAGATCAGGTGGGTTTTGGGGTGCAGGGTTATAGATAAAATTGGGTCCAAATTGTGTTTGAGGTGTTGATTTAATTTCCTAGGGCTGCAGTAACAAATTATCAAAACCTGGGTTTTAAAACAACAGAAATTTATTGTCTCAGTTCTAGAAGTTTAATGTCCAAAAATCAAGGGAGGGCAGTGTTCTATCTGACTGCTCCAGGGGAGAATTCTTTCTCGCCTCTTCTAGTTTCAGGTATTTGCTGGCCATCTTTGGCATTTCTTGGCTAGTGGATGCATCATCATCATTCCCGTCAGACGACCATCTTTCCCCTTTGTGTCTTCATGTAGTCTTGTCTCTGTCCAGTATACCCTTTTTATAAAGACACCAGTCATAATGGATTATGGCCCACCCTGATGACCTCATTTTAATTTGAGACCCTATTTCCTAATAAGGTCGTATTCTGTGCCCCTGGGGTTATGACTTCAACATTTCTTTCATTGATGAATGAAGTTTTATTGAAAAACTAATAGGATTTAATGAATTAAGGTAGTATAGGAGGTCATGGAGGACAAAGTGCAAAGGTAAATCTTGAGTTTTCACACTTAACTGAGAGAATGCTGGTGCCATGGGAAAGGATAGGAGGGCAGGGGGAAAGGGCAAGACAGTTTCCAGATAAGGTGAGGATAGATGGGAATGAGTTTTTCTGTAGGCCTGCTGAATTTAAATTGTGTGTGATAGATTGGTTCATGATCCAGTCAGAATTCAGGGCGGAGATTTGTGTCCACAGAATAGCTCTGCTAAGAGAGTGTTTGGGTTCTCTGAGGGAGAGTTGATAGAAAGGGGAGAGCTAAGTGTGAAAAGGAGGCTAAAGAGAGAGGGTTACTTTGTTTAAATGGATGCCTTCATTCACTATAGAAAAAAAGAAGTCTCATGAGAAGATCTATCCCTTTACTTGAAATGTCAGCTCCAGTAACGTCTGGATGGTGGATTTAGTAGCCAAAGTGGTCGCTGCATGAACAGAAGTAGAGTTACCAGTTCCTGACAGCTGCGACTCAGCCTCTGGGCATCTTGCTAAATTTTCAAATATAATTATACAGTAGACTTCCTTTAACAAATTCCGTGTTCCCAGCTATAATTATAACTGCTTTTCTTTCTTGCCTGTAGCCTGCTCTTTGTCTTACTACTCTCTTCCTTATCTCCCCCTGCTGGTTAGAATTACCCTCTGGCCATTTGGGATCTGAGAAAATAGGAAGCTGTTTACTGCAGTTTTCTTTCCTAAGCATAGATTTACCAGTACACACCAATTTCCTTCTTTCCACTCTGAAGTACATTTCCAGTAATAAGAAGTAATGTTTTAAACCACAAGCTAGTAATATTCTATATTAAAGTAATTTTTATTTTCAAACAATATGGAAATACAAATGAGATACATTGTAAACTCTTTATGTAGCTGTCAGAAAATGACCACCACAAGTTATCCAGTGCTCCATTCATTAGTTAAGACAAATAAAATCTTGCTCATGGCCATGCTTTAGACTAAGTTTTTTTTTCAGTAAATGAATGTTTGTAACCAAAAATGAAGTCATCATAAATTCTACAACCATAATCCTGCAATAGTTTCCAGGGCTCATCATGACAGTAATTTGTAAGACCAGAAATATGTGTGGGATTTCCTGTTTTCTCATCTGTTTTTATCACCCAAGTACCAATTATGAAAATAAATCACTTTAAAAAGTGACTTGATGTCCTTTACAAATATATTGTAGTTTTGGGGTGGTAAACATCAAGAATATATTTCCATGTCATTTAGATTATATTCTAAGTCATTTAAATGTCTTTCTTAAGAAATAACTAAAATATATAGATTTCTGGATGTGCAGAAGAAGAGGTATACTTTAACTTTTAGCCTGCAATGAAAATAGTCCAAAGGAATTATGGACTTCTGTCAATAATCCATTGTATATGTATTGTTCATCACTAATTTATTCACTAAAAAACATTTGAGTATTTGTTGTGTGCCAGGCATTGTGCTAGTTGCTAGTTTACATAAGTTTAGTTTGGAGGACTAGATTAAAAAGGTATGCTTATCATGTTTGAAATATATTTGAATAAATAGTAGTGTATTCACTTACCTATTACAATAATTCTGTGTATTCTGGGTAGCTTTAAATATTAAACAGTAGGACTTCTCTTACACAATTATTGGTTGACATTTTCTGACCTCCATTTAAGACTGTAATATTTAATGAACTAACAAGGAGAATAAAGTTTTGATAAATAAGGCATTTTCTTGAAACATTTAGAAATAAGCTTCAAGCCTTTTTAGCACTAGATTGACAGGTTTTCCTTTTGTGAAAGAGTAAGTGAATAAGGTTATATTTTATGTTTGCAGGTCCTCATCCTGTCATAGGAACAATAGAGTCTTGGAAAGCAGAGCTTTGGAGTTCACCACTCTAAGAGATATTTCTTTACCACTATAATTTCATGCCATGCGCAGACGTTTCAGGTTGAGGAATGAAATTAGATTTGCAAGAGCAGAATATTTGCTGTCCTTGTTGTTTTGGTTCCCAAGGAATGCTTACCCCTTAGCCTCAAATGTGCTGTGATACTAGCTACTTTAAAATAGATTGCTCAAGACTCTTTATTTGGAAAACCTTAAATATGCATCGTGATGCATTACTTGCAATAAAAAATGAAGTTACAATTATATAAAACAAAACACTACAGCTGCTGACAGATGTCATTAACAACTTACTCAAACACAGATTCTTCAAAAAGAAACTGCTAGACATCTGATTTGGGGAATTAAGGTCATTATAGCTTAAGATGAGATACTGTTGTCCAGTATATTTATTTGTTTTTTTTAGCTTTAATCTTTTGATGTTTTATTGGGGCCAATTAATAAATGTAAAATGACTGAGGGAAACAGCAAATCACTGTGAGGCAAATACCAAGAAGTTGTAAGCAGCGTCCATCAGCAGATGCCAAAAGTAGGTGAAGGCTTAAAGAGAAACAGAATATTTGCTTGATCTAAAAGTATTTATTCAAGATGTTTAATAATTACAAAGGGAAAAATAGTAGCTTTGCAGAAGAGAAAGCTGGCAGACACCAAGGATCTGGATTAGCATCACCGGTAAGAAGGAAGACATACTCATTTTTGATACAGTGTAGTCCATTGAAGAGGGTACAACATCACTTAGGTGATATTATTGCCCAAAATGTATAATCCCAGTCTAATGATGAGAAAACATCAGACAAACCCAATTGAGGCACATTTTACAGAATTACCAGTGAATACTCTTCAGAAGCATCAGGGTCACAACAGATAAGGAGTTGCCACAGATTGGGGAAGACTAAGGAGACAACTAAAAGTAATGTGGGATCTTGGATAGGATCTGTAGTGGAAAAAAGTGGGAAAAGTAGAAAAAAACAGCATTAGTGGACTAGACAAATTTAAGTAAAGTGTATGATTTAACTGATAGAGTTGAACCAGTGTTAATTTTGGTTTTTGTAACTGTCCTATAGCTACATGTGATGCTAACTTTAGGGGAATTTGGTACCATTTTTGCAACTTTTCTGGAAGCAGAAAATTATTTCAAAGTGCAAAGTTTTAAAAAGCCCATTCTTTTGAAACTGTGGTATAGTGCTCTCATGCATATCTTGTGAGACTGTAAAGGTGTTCCTCTATTATAATGAAGTGTCTTTGGTTCTGGAAATAATTATCTTGGACATGGTCCAAGATAGACTTCTGTTTAAACAAATTTTGCTCAGTGCTGTGTTGCTGACCACCATTTATTATCTCATTTTCCTTAATCACCTTTTAATAATAATTATAGAGATACCCAAGTTGTGTAAGTTGTATAGAGATGTTGATTCACCTCTGCTGTGGTCAGTGGACTAGTATATGGAAGAATTTGCAGATTAGAAATAGATGACATCCAGAAGTGACATCAGAAGTGAATAGTAAAATTCAGTTATCCACAGTGATGCAACTTTAGGGTTGAACCTTTAGAATGTCAAATCATGAAAGTGGGTTTCCTGGAGAGGGTTTCCTCCTTTGTACAAATTTACACTTGCTATTAAGGCATCTGAAATTTCATATTTGATAATTTAGTAATACAGTGAGTATTTTGATACTGGGTTAGTTTTGTTGTGTTTCAGCTGCAGTGCGGCTTCTGGTGATGGCAGGGCATATACAGCCCTGGAAAGTTCCTTAGGTAGTTGACAGTTGTGTTTTGTCAGAGAAAATGAAATTTGGTGCATGGAGAGAGTGGAATGAAGAATTCTTCTATTTCTGGGATATAATTCTTAGCAATTTATATCATAAGGACAATTTAATGGTATAGCCAATTTGTGTGATTAGTCAGCTTAAAACATACTCTAAGGAGTAGTACAAATGAATATATTTATTGGGATATGCATACTGAAATTAATAGCTTCTGCTTTATTAAAAATTGCTAATGTTATATTGTTACAATTATTTGTTTTTACAAACCACATCAACTCTCTTTGACACAAAAGTATACCTTAAAAATCCAATGTTTTTCCTGGTTTGATATATGATTCCCCTTCTCTGCATCATGGCACATGATGTTTATCCTAGTCAGTGCTTCTTTTCAAAGTCATTATAAAAGGCAATGAATCTCCTTTAAAAAGTATATTTGGTTAGCCTACTTTAAACTGTGGAGAAGTAACCATGTGCAGTTGGCCAGTGGGGAGAAAGGGAGGTTAGTTTTTTCCACATGTAAGTATTATAGAATGTCTATAGGAAAGTAAAACTGCTTAAAGTCTCATTTACCCCTTTTGTAGTTTTTTTTGTGTCTAAGGGAACCATTAACACTGGGTAGAAGAAAGTATTTATAATTTCATGTATTTCTATGAAGAATATAGGCTTTATATTTATTTATTTATTTTTATTTTGGTATCCTTAATCTACAATTACATGTGCTATATTATGGTTATTAAACTACTCCCTTCATCAGGTCCCCCCACTAACCCCATTACAGTCACTGTCCATCAGCGTAGTGAGATGCTATAGAATCACTACTTGTCTTCTCTGAGTTGTACTGCCCTCCCCGTGCCCCCCCAACATTACATCTGCTAATCGTAATGCCCCTTTTTCCCTCTTATCCCTCCCTTCCCGCCCATTTTCCCCAGTCCCTTTCCCTTTGGTAACTATTAGTCCGTTCTTGGGTTCTGTGAGTCTGCTGCTGTTTTGTTCCTTCAGTTTTTTTCTTTGTTCTTATACTCCACATATGAGTGAAATCATTTGATACTTGTCTTTTTCAGGCTTGGCTTATTTCACTGAGCATAATACCCTCTAGCTCCATCCATGTTGTTGCAAATGGTAGGATTTGTTTTCTTCTTATGGCTGAATAATATTCCATTGTGTATATGTACCACTTCTTCTTTATCCATTCATCTACTGATGGACACTTAGGTTGCTTCCATTTCTTGGCTATTGTAAATAGTGCTGCGATAAACATAGGGGTGCATATGTCTTTTTCAAACTGGGCTGCTGCATTCTTAGGGTAAATTCCTAGGAGTGGAATTCCTGGGTCATAGGCTTTATATTTAAAATACGTGTTTTAATGTTATAAGATACAAGCATTCAGTTGAGTTTAAAACTTAGGGCACATTGGAAAATTGATGGGGGTTGGGTCCTAGCTATTGCAGATACCCTATGTTATCTTGGGCAAGTCAATTTGTCTTTTTGAATCTCTTTTATTCTCATCTATAAAATATTGAAGTTAAGAATAATTATTTCTTCATATGGTTTGTGAGGGTTACATCAACTGAAACATGATAATCTATATGATAACACTTAGCACCAGGGCAAGCTAACTCCATTTCAAGTCCGCTGTGAACAGTGCCTCCTGGAGGTGTGTCCCGTGTGTAAAACAGTCATCAAATCACACTCAATTGATTAATTAGCTCTGATTTTTCTGATCAGAAGGTACCTGTGAAAGGTTGTTGTGAGTTGTAGTATTAGAAAAATAGAAATATAGCAACTATTTAAATTTTAAAACATAGTTAACCAAATTGATGCTGTTTTATAAGATTTTTCTGTCACAGACTCTAAATGTATACAAACTAACTCATTGAGGTCTTACTCAGTAATTTATAATATCTGATTTTGAGCCAATAAAACAAGCAATACTATATAATACTATTTGCAAGCAGCAGATTTTGGGCTATTTCAAACCATTTAGTTTTATTCTTTTTTTGCAGGGGGAAAAAGTCATTAGTCTGCATTTATAATCAGGACTAGCTTCCTGTAAAATTATTTATTTTAACTTTTTATTTATAGATTTTGAAATTTACAATTCTAAATACAGCAGTAGTAAGGCACTGCATTTTTGTAGGAAACAAAAAGCACAATTAACATAAAGTCAGAGCCAGCCACAAATAAAATATTCCAGCAAACTATATAAGGAAAAAATGCTCTGGGAAGCAGATGCCGAGAAATCTTGCAAAGGTGGCCTTATTATATTGGAAAGAAAAGAATATAGAAGTATTAGAGTAATATTGGAGGAAGTGGAGGGAGAGGATGTGTAGGTAGCAAATAATACTGAATGAGCACTTACTGTTTAGGCATTATTCTAAGCACTTTATGCAGATTATTTCATTTAAACATCCCAGTTGCTTTATGACTTAGGTCCCCACTTTACAGATGAAATAAGCTGAGGCTCAGAATGTCAAGTAACATTTCCTAAAACCTTATAGCCAAGATTCAAAACAAGGCTTTTTGGCTCTTGAACATAATGTTCTTAACCACTGTGCATACTGCATAGCCACCACCTACACAGAGTGTAGATGATGCACAGATGTAGCTTGTGTATTTTTGTGAATAATTTTTTTAAATGGCATCATGGGATTCTCTTGGAACAAGAGTATTGATTTGGCCCTTTTAAAAAGTGGTTGGTTAATTAATAGGAACCTTTGTTCTCATAAATAACCCACTCAAGAATACCTCAGTGCTAAGACCTTTTAACTGTTTTCCTAGGTAGATTTTTAAAATATTCCTTCCATGTCTGCATAATGTATATGGTTACATAAGATAATTCATTTGCATACTTCTAAGTTTAATAATTGTGAAGACAAGCAGACAGATGAAGGGAAATCCCAGAAATGTTAAAGTGTAGGCATGGGATTCTATCACTGATCTTTTAGGCAAGGATTAATTTTGATTATTTGTCTTGGCTGACTACCTTGTACCTAATGGGAGTATTTTATTTTTTAAATAGAATCTCACATAGTAGGGGCTTAATAAACTTAATTGGAGGCATTATTCTAGGCATAGGAATAATGAAATTTCCGTAAGTCTTTCTTTTTGATGAGATCATATTAAAAATATCTTTCTGTTTCACAAAAGAGCATTGGCTTTTTGCTTTAAAGAGAAACTTGTGACTTTTTTTTAGCTTGGACTGTGGCAGAATCAAATGAGCAGTAGTTTTTGATGACTAACACCTGTTCATTTTTTTGAACTGCAAAATCCTTAAAAAGGTATAGTGACTAAATTTTGTCTTCTAACTTTATATAGTGTGCTCTTTTTCATAGCATTGCCCTTCTCACCCTTAAGAACTAACTTTCACATTAGTCAAATTCGAAAGGAGGTCTACTTTTACTAGGAGATGGATGGAAGTTTTGGCCAGATCTGAGATACCCTATCATAATTTTAAAAGATTGTTGAAGCAATTTTTATTAGTTACTTTAACTCAGGTAACTAATTCTGGCTTGTTTTCTCTTAAATTGAATAAAAAAAAGATTTATATACCTTAACTGCACCAAATAGTACCTGATTCAGTAGGAAAATTCTAACTGTGTGAAGTCCAAGAGTGTCAGGAGATAACTGTGGAACTGTGGAGTTAGCATTGATTGTTACTGTGGTGGACTCAGCCTTCCTCCTCATTCCTATACCATGTATCCCCTGTGTTTTGTTCTCTGTAGCCACCTCACCATAGTCAAGAAGAGGTCTGTTTATGTAACTTTTCTCTCAACAGAGTATAGAATTGGCTGGTGCAGGGATGGCACATATCTAGAGTACATGCATCCCCTTTCCTGTGCTTATTGCAGACATCAGGTCATGGCATGCTTTCTTGCTTAGCCATAAGGCAGTGTCATAGTTTTCTCAACTTCAGGGAGCCATTACTGGTCAATCAGAGTTGCCATGTGAGAAAACCTATCTGCTGTTGCTGGAACAAAGAGTTTGGGATCATTACCAAAACTTTTGCACCTCCTTCTGCTTCTTTAGACACCACCACAGTTCATGTTTGGGCAACATTTGTTCTATAAATTTACATTAAAAATGTTATCCTTGGTTAGGGTTGGGGAATAGGTTGTGTCTTGCAATCTAACTGTAATGCATTGATAAGGTTGATGTGTTAAGATTCTCCAGAGAAACATAACCAACAAAGAGTATGTGTGTGTTTTGAAAGAGAGAGACAGAGACAGGGTGGGAGTTGAAGGAATTGGCTCACATTCCCTTTTCTTGGGGAAGAGCAGTCTTTTTTTTTTTAACGAAGGCCTTCAACTTGTTACATGAGGCCCACTCACAGTAGTGAAAGTAATCTGCTTTCCTCAAAGTCTTTTGATTTAAATGTTAATTTCATCTAAAAGATACCTTCACAGAAACATCTAGAATAATGTTTAACCAAATATCTGGGTATTGTGGTCTAGCCAAGTTGATCATAAAATTAACCATCACAGTTGTTTAAGACTGACTCATTTAGTGATTATTGAGTACTTAGTCTGAGCTGGGCCATACATTATAGATACTGGAGGATCTCAGCAGATTTAAAAGGAGAAAAAAACTTGAGTGGACAATTTTTTCTTGTCAGCTTATCTTAGAAATTTGAGATTAATAATGCTTATACATAGTACAAAAGAGAAAATATTTCTTAAAAAATATGGGGGAGATATATTCAGTGTCCATTCAGTAAGTAACTTAAGGACTAAAGTAAGAATTTTGGAATGGAGCAGTCGACTTCATCCTGGCTACATATTTGAAACATACTGATGGCTAGATCCCACTCCAGGCTGATTATATCAGGATGTCTTTGGGTGAGGTCTGGGCATCCATGTTTCTTAAAGGATCTCTAGATGATTCCAAGGTACAGCTAGGGTGGAGAACCATGGACTATATTATGCAACTTGAAACCTACATCTCAAAACCTAGAGAAATCATAGCATTAAATATCTAAATCTCTGGTAGAAAAGAACTTAACTTGTTCTGAAGACGCCTAATTTCTCTTTTTAAGCTCTAATCTCTTTTTCTCATTTCCATGTAGCTAATTTCTACATACCTTTGAAAGACATTTCCTCTTCCTTAAAGCTTTTCCTGTATATTCCAGTCCGTAATAACATCTTTATTATTACTTTAATTTTTGCCACTAAGTATAGTTTTATAATGATACTATGATGTTAGGTAATCATTTTTGAGTAGTGGTTTAACACTTTATCTAGTTTAGTTTACTATCCATTGTATTCACACCGCAGTCCTGTGGTAGGAAGGATTAACATCTGTTGAATTCTTATTACTACATTCCAGGCATGAAGCTTTAAGCTTTACTTTATTATCTGTATAATACTCAACAGTAATTCAGTAATATAAGCATTATCATTTCATTTTACATGTGAGGAAACTAAACTTTAGTGGCTTTCCCAAAGTTCATAGTCCTATCCTTTATAAACATTAGAATTGGACACAAAACCAAGTCCTCTGATCAACAGTCCTAGGCTCTGTCTGCTCTATTTGTAGGCTTATTTCAGAAGCTTCATGATAGACAGAGGCTTGTTTTATGTATTGCTCTGTCTCATTTATATGAACTTGTATATAGACCTTACATTAATAAATATTATTTATTCTAATGACTTTATGACTGTGATTATATTTTCCATTTGAAAGGTGCATCTAGCTCCATTAACTGTATAGGAATGTTACTCCTTTATCTACCCTTGGATTCCTTTATGTTTTTATTTAAAAAGTTACTATGTAACATTTTAGACTTACTACAAGTACAGAAAATAATAGAATAGACATGTATATATCCACCTTGCTTTGATCCCTCTCACTTTTTAAAAAAGAAATAAAGTTATCACAGATATTGCTGAAGTTCCACTCCCATCTCTTTCTCCTCCCAAGAAGCAGTTTTTATCTGGAGTTTGGTATAAGTATGCACAACTGTCTCTTATACCATAAATAACATATATAATTGTTTTGTACATTAAGTTTTAAATAAATGAAATCATTGTATACATATCCTTTTCTAAAAAATATGCTTGAGGCATATTTTATATATATCAATGACTGTTCATGGACAGTCACTGATTTTTTTCATAAATTTAACCACATCGTGCAGCCTTCAGCCTGAGTCAATTGTAGAACATGGTCATCACTTCATTATAATCTCTCTTGCTCATTAACTGTTAATCCTCATTTTCTTACCTTAGGCAACCATTACTCTATTTTTTGTCTCTATAGCTTTGCCTTTTCTGGATATTTCATGTAAATGATACAATATAACATATGGTATCTTGTGTCTGGCCTTTTTCAGTGAGCATGTTTTTGAAATTTGTGTGTTTTGTAGTATGTATCCATAATACATTTCTTTTTTTGGTAAATATTATTACATTATTATTACATTTTGTCAGTACATTCACTGTTTATCAATCCATTTCATGAACATTTAAGTTGTTTTCATTTTTGGTTGTTATGAATAAATCTGCTAGGAACATTTGCATTTAAGTCGTTGTGTGGATATGTGTTTTCATTTCTCTTGGGTAGGTACCTAAGTGTGGAATTGCTGAGTCATATGATAAATTTATGTTTAACCTTTTAACAAACTGCTACTATTTTCCAAAGTAGCTGCACCATTAAATATTCCCATCAGCAATGTATAAAAATTCCAATTTCTTTTTATCTTCACCAGTATTTTTAATTATCTGTTTTTTAAAATCTACATACCCTTTTATACATTCAGAAATTTTCTCTTAGTATTTTATTTTGGACATTTACCTATGTTGATACATGTAGCTCTTATGTGTTCCTTTTCATGCTATAACATATGTCATTGTATGAATATATAGAAAAAATTCCACCACAATATGAAAATGGCTTTCCAAAATTAGGTTGTATAAAATGTAGGGTTGCATTATTGTGGGTTATTGAAAAACAGGATATCTAGTCATTTATACAGTCACGAAAGGGACAAAAGTGTTATGGAAAATACTGTTATGGAAAATACTGGGAAACCTGGACTGGATCACTGACGGAAGAACCAAGCGGCACTCGGAGGTCTTGGAGTGTTGAGGGTTTATTTCACACCGGCGGGCTCAGAGGGGAGTCCAAGGTCTGAGCTCTGAGCACAAGCAAGCGGAGCAATTTATATTATTTTGATATGTGGCATTTTGGCATGCGCAGGGCAAAAGAGGAGCCTGGAGAGGGGAGGCAGGAGCTGGGAGTGCTTTGCCAACTGGAGGAAAAAAATGGTTTTCTGACCTTGATGGCTGTGTTGAGTACTTTCCTTATCACTCCCCCTCTGATGCCCCTTTAAACACTTTGTTTTAGGGGGCATCATCTTTTTGGTTTATGATAGGGTTATAATGGCTTGTATTTATACTTTTAATTGCTTGAGTTAGGACTTTTTTTCCTGTGACTTTTCTGTTAAAGACCTGAGTACTTTGCAAAGTACACAAATGATTATGTTTTTATGCATTTGTCTGTATGGAATTTGTGTGTACAGGTTGAAATGAGTCTTTCAGACTCTTGATAAGCCTGTGCTTAACAAAAAATAGTCAGGTTTTTTTTTAGGCCTGATTTATTTTTATGCAGCTGAGCATTACACTCAGGCTGGTTTGAGTGTGAGAGGACAGGTGCTGAAGGTGGAGGGCCACTGAGGGCAGCTCCCTTGGGTGCTGACCATGCACTTTATAACT
Source organism: Smutsia gigantea (assembly GCA_032199065.1). Lineage (NCBI taxonomy): Eukaryota > Metazoa > Chordata > Mammalia > Pholidota > Manidae > Smutsia > Smutsia gigantea. The sequence continues at coordinate 28,823 of JAVSCE010008408.1, forward strand.
TTTGTGCAGTTAAACATTATAGAGAGGTACTTTGGAAATGCAGGCTGAGACTTGAGTTCAGCTAGGAGAGACAGGTAAGCACAGCAAAACAATTTAACAATTACCCAATAGACAATAGAAAGGGCAACTTTTTGAGGAACAGTTTAGTCAGAGGGGGCAGCAGCAGAGAGTTTAATGCCCAGGATGAGATTCCATTCCGGCGAGGGTCAGGATCCATGGCATGCAGGTGTTCATTAGTCAGAGGGTAATTGTCAGATGTGGAGGTGGAGAGGATTCTGGAGGTCTGGCTGGGCCTTCTACTGATGTTTTTCTTTGTCTGGAGTATGGGCTCTTTTTACTCTGGAATGATGGACTCACAGAGTGATGCCTGTAACTTTGAGGGCAGTAGGAGTGGTTAGAACAACAATGTGGGGGCCAGTCCACTGAGGTTTGAGGGGGTCCCTTTTTCAATTTTGACTCAGACTGAGTCACCAGCCTGGAAGGAATGTGCTGGGGTCCCTTAGGAGATCAGGGCTCCTCTTATGGTGTATTGCTGCAGCTTATTTAGGATGGCTCTTAAGGCTTGGAGCTCTTCTCTCACTCTTTTATTTCTTATCTGGTGTAGGTTTCCTGGGATGCTTCTTAGACATGGGGGAGGGTGTCTATACACTAATTCAAAAGGGGAAAAGCCTTGAGACCCAGGTGTGCAGTGAGCATGCAGGACAGCCAGGGGCAGTAGGTCTGGCTACGGGAGGCCAGTTTCTTGGCAAAACTTAGCTAGGGTTCCTTTAAGGGTGCGATTTATTCACTTCACTTTCCCTGAACTTTGGGCCTGTATGCAGTGTGGAGTTTCCAGGTAATGTTGAGAGATTTAGTTAAAATCTGTACTGCATCTGCTACAAAGGTAGGCTAGTATTGCTTTTCGAGGAGGGCTTCTAGTACAGTTTTCTTTAGGTGGGTGAGCTGATGGTATTTGCTGACTAGATGTTTTCTGGTTGCAGTTGGGACAAAGATGTGTCAGGCAGCAGACATCATTTTTTTCTCTTAGTTAGGGTGGTTCTTTCAGCCACGGCCTAGTCTTTCTCTTTTTCAGTGTACATGGATGGAGGGGCCTCCACTGGGGGCGTTAGGGCCATGGTGAGGGAAGGAACTTTATCTGTTTTTAGTGGCCACCGTTTTAGCTGCCTTATCTGCCAGCTGGTTCCCCTGTGTTATAGGGTTGTTTTCTTTTGGTGTTCTTTGCAATGCAGAATTGCTACTTTTTCTGGGAGCCAGACAGCCTTGAGGAGTTTTAGTAATGTTCCACTTGAGAGTTGGAGAGGAATCTGTGTGTTTAAGAGGGGTACAACAGTATGGGGGACTTTGACATTTATTTTTTGTTCTAGAGTAAGTTTATCTGCTTTTTTAAATAAATAACAACTGTGGCTGCTAGTGTCTTGAGGCAGGGTGGCTATCCTGCCTCAATTGGATTTAGTTTTTTTTTCTGATAGGTATGCAACTGGCCGCTGCCAGGGTCCAACAGTCTATGTGAGAATTTCAGGGGCTACTTTTTCTTCATGTATGAAGAGACTGAAGGGCCCTTTTTATCTGGCAGGCCCAGGGCTGGTGTCTGTTCTGAAGCAGCATTTATTTCCAGGAAGGTGGCTTTTGCCTCTTTTGTCTAGACAGGGGGCTTTCAGTCTGGCCCCCCTTAGGAGGTTGTAGAGGGGCCTTGCCATTGCTGATAATCCGGGAATCCAGATTTTTGCAGAACCCGGTGGCCTCTAGGAATTCTTTCATGCCCCCTCTTGTCTGGGGCTCTGGCAAGGAGGCAATGACCTTTTTCCTCTCTGGCTTTCGTGCCTTTTCTCCCTGGGTGAGGAGGAAGCTCAAGTACTGGACTTGATGCTGGTAGATTTGTGCTCTTCTTTATCCTGAGTCTGACAGGAGTTGCAGCAGGGCTTTTGTGCCTTTTGCACAATTTTCTTGGGTGTCACTGGCAAGGAGGAGGTCATCTACATACTGCAGGAGGGTGCAGTGTGTGGTTTCCCTCAGAAAGCTGGCAAGGTCTGCAGCCAATGCCTCTCCAAAGAGGGTGGGTGAGTTCTTGAACCCTTGTGGAAGCCGTGTCCATGTTAACTGCATCTGTTGCCTTATCTGGTTCAGTCTATTTGAAGGCAAACAAGAGCTGGCTTTGGGGGGGCCAGCCAGAGGCAGAAAATGGCATCTTTAAGTCTAGGCAAGTGAACTGTTTGGCAGACTCCAAGATCTGGCTGAGGAGGGTGTACGGTTTTGGGACCACCAGGTGTAAAGAAACAGTTACTTTGTTAATGGCTTGTAGGTCTTGAACAGGCAGGTACTCTCCTGGCTTTTTGACTGGTAGAAGTGGGGTGTTCCAGGGTGACTGATACTTGATTAGAAGGCCTGCCTCTCTGAATCTGATCAGGTGTTCCTGGATGCCTGCCTGCGCCTCTTGTGAGAGGGGGTACTGCTGCTGTCTTTGTGGCTGGGCTTCTGGAGTCAACTTTACAATGACTGGAGCTCGGTTATGAGCAAGTCCACGTGGATTGTCTTCACCCATACTGAGGGGAAGGCAGCTTTGAATTCAGGTGGGCTACTTGAGAGGGTCTGGGCACAGAATAGCCTCCACTCCTCTTCTCTATGTGTGGTTATTGCCAGTACGAGGGACCCTGGCTCTTCTTGGCCTGGGTTTAGTTTGAGGCTGGTGCGTCCAGTTGGTTCAAAAGTTATTTGATCTCTGAGCTTTGAGAGTGTATCTCGGCTGAGGAGGGGAGCAGGCACTCGGGCAGGTAGAGACTTATGTCAGGCTTTGTTGGTTTCCAAGTTCACATTGGCGGGCTTGGCAAAAGTGTTGCTGGACTGCTTATGTCCCAATGGCTCTGAGAATAGTTGCAGTCTTTTTACTAAAGGGAGTTACGGGGGGGTGACCACAGAGAGTTCTGCCCCTGTGTCAACTATAAAAGTCATCTGTTGTCCCCCCACTTTCATTTTGACCGTGGGCTCATGGGGGCCGAGCGTGAGAGAGCCTGGTCTTTGTCAATCTGAGTCTGTTCTTGCCAGAGTAATGAGCCTTTCTTTGTGAGGCTCCTCCCGGCAGCGACCGGGCTTCAGGGCTTTGCCTCCGTTAGGACATTTGTTCTTCCAATGCCCCTTTTCTTTACAGTAAGCACACTGGTCTCTGGCTAGGGGCCCCTGGGCTTCCCCCCTCTTGGTGGCTGGCTTCTCTCTGCTTTTTGCTCATCTCTTTCTTTTACGGTAACTGCCAGGAGGCTGGCTTTTTTTTTTTTTTCAGCGTCTCTGTTGGTCTGAACTTCTCTGTTTAGATATACTTTGTTGACAGTTTTAATTAGTTGAGTGATATTTATCCTGGCAAAACCTTCAAGTTTTTGGAGCTTTTGTCTGATGCCTGGGGTGGCTTGAGCTACGAATGAGGTGCTGACCATTTGTTGACTCCCTGGTGACTCAGGATTGAAGGGGGTGCAGATGCGATGAGCTTCACACAGCCTCTCGTAATAGTCCCCAGGAGGCTCTCCTGGTTGTTGAGTGACTGAAGATACTTTGGTTATGTTCATAGGCTTTTGGACCTGCCTTTGATGCCCTGGAGGAGGGCATCCTGATATCGGCGGATCTGGTGGTGTCTCTCGGGTGGTGAAGTCTCAGTTGGGGTGCTCTTCAGGGACAGTGATTTCAGCCCATGCACTCCAATCAAGGACCCCAACTGCTTCCTCTTTTCTTTTGTGAATAGGGTGTAGGGAAGCTGTTGACAGTCTTTCCAGGTTGGCCAGTGGGTTTGGAAAAGGGATTTCATGAGATCAACCAGGGCTTGTGGCCTTTCCAATGGGGTGTTGTGTTTTTAATTGAGGACTGGCCGGGCTGGATGGTCCTGTCTTTATTATGTCTTTCAGGCTCCTGCGTCTCTTCCATGGCATCTAGAGGGTACCTGCTCCTGGCCGAGGGTGCAGTCTGGCTGCTGGTCCAGGGAAGAGGGGGTTCACTGGTTCTGGAGTTGTCAGGGAGGCTGGTGGCAGCGGGGTGTCTGGGACCGGGGGGCTGTGTGCTGATGGCCTTGGAGGCACATAAGGTGAAGGCAATAGTAGCTCTTCCTCTGGGTCACCAGCAAGAATTTATGGAGGCTCAGGCTTCTGCTGATTCTTTGTAGGCTTCTTTGTTGAGGCAACTAAGACCCTACCCTGTCCCTCCCTGCCTGTTGCAAGCAAATTGCACCGAAGGGGGAGGAGTCTGGGCAACTCCTAACCAGGAGTTAAAGTATGGGAACTGATTAGGATGACCTGGATCTCTAGGGATGACCTGCCAGGCTCAGCAGATTGTTGGGACATCTAGGCTTCTTTCTGGAGGCCACCCTACACTAAAGGTGGGCAATACAGATTCACACAGGGTTTTCAACCTGCTATGAGTTAATTTTACTCTGTAGTTTTCTGAAAATCCCTTCTTGAAATTCTTGATCATAGTGTCAAGGACTGTGGGTTTACTGTGCCCTGACCCCATAATGTGTCCATGGATGGTGCTGCAACAACAGACAAGGGAGGGGTGCCTCCTCTAGAGAGGAGACCAGTCAGATGCCCATCCGTTCGTGCTTCTCGCGGAGACTTTGGTCAGACCTAAGGGGCACCCGTATAAGTCCCAGGCCAGGTCAGCCGAAGCTGAATCACTGATATGTTGTGACGGCTGACTGCGAATGCGGATGAAGGCCCACTCAGATTCAGTAGCACAGGCCGTGGAATCACAGACTCAGTGCAGACTGAATGGCTTCAGCCGCCCTGCACACTCACTCACACACACACGCAGACCAGAGTTTAAACATTCCCCCGCTGGGAATGTCTACCTGTGAGACTTATAAGAAGTCTCCCGGAGGTGATCAGGCTCCCCTTCCACCCCAACGGGTGGGACTGGCTGGGTCAGATGTCCCTGGCCTTACCGGATTTGCCGTCGGAATCAGGTTCTCACCTGCCAAGCCTCCTTGAGTCTGGCGGGAACAGCGGAGTGGAGCTGGTCCAGGGCGACCGGGCGGGAGACTGCTGAAAGATGAGGCAGGGCATGCCTTCTCTGTTGCGATCTCCTGTTCTATCACTGCCCCGCTGTTGCCTCAAATGGTGGCAACAATGGGCCAGCGAGGTTGGGTTTCCCGGTCAGGAACCAAATGTTACGGAAAATACTGGAAAACCTGGACTGGATCACTGATGGAAGAACCAAGCAGCACTCGGAGATCTTGGAGTGTTGAGGGTTTATTTCACACCGGCGGGCTCAGAGGGGAGTAATCTCCCAAGGTCTGAGCTCTGAGCACAAGCAAGGGGAGCAATTTATATTATTTTGATATGTGGCATTTCGGCATGCGCAGGGCAAAAGAGGAGCCTGGAGAGGGAGGAGGAAGCTGCGAGTGCTTTGCCAATGGGAGGAAAAAAGTGGTTTGTCCACCTTGACGGCTGTGTTGAATATTTTCCTTATCAAAAGTAAAGAAGTTGAAATTTATACTTAACACCACCACCTCTATACTGATCTGAAAAATTCTCAAATGGTCATAAGGCAATCATTTCCTAAGTCCATTTTACATGCTTCCACAGAAAATAAGAATTTTAGTTTTATTTGAGAAGTGGACAGAGGATGGTCTCTGTTACCATGGGAAAATATTATCATGGAGTTGTATAATGGGAAATATTATTATGGGGTTTTGCTGACATAATTTGCTTATTCTCCTATTGATGAAATTAGGCTGCTTCCAAATTTTCAGTATTAACAAACTCATAGCAGACATACATTTATATACATGTTATCTTGTGTATGTGTACATTTCCCCTAGGGAAATTTCATATATTAAATTTTACTTAGATGTTGTCAGATTGTTCGCCAAACTTCCCCTTCCCACAAGTCTGGCTTTTTTCCTTTAGTCATATAGTGTGCATGTAGATATATGGGAATGATTAGGAATATGTCTAGTGATTTAAAAAAAATAGGGCTAGTTTTATCTAGTTTTTATGTTAGTGCCATAACTGAAGTTATATGTGTGTGTGTATATAAATATATATATATAAATATATATATAAAACTAGAAAATGGAGTCTTTCAGAATACTTTTTAACCTTTATTCAATATATAATTCTGATCTGTAGGAATATGTTTATTTGAGATATTTTCTTGATAATAACAAAATGTGCATATGATTTGTGATTCTTGATGTATCATTCCAGGAATTTTTTGTTGTTATTTGTTCCTGGGTTGGGAAATTGCAATAACTAGTTGTAGGTGGTATTAAATATTAAAGATTAACCTCAATTTCTTTACTAACCATAGAATTACTAGAGAGTTCTCTTGCATGATGTTTACTTGAATATTGAGACTGTTAGAAAATATTTAGTTACATATGGTTTGTGTTTTTTGTGTTTTGGCTAATAAAAATAATTATAGAATGTTTGCTTATGTTCATTTTTAATTGGGAAAATTAGGTGAATTGATGATTTCATTACCTTTTTGTTTCTAAAATGGAAATGGCTTTAAAAAATCATATACAGAAGCCAGTCAGAAAAGGCTGCATATTGTATGATTCTCTTTTATATGAAATGCCTATAATAAGCAACTTTATAGACAGAAAGTAGATTAGGATTGCCTGGAAAAGGGAGGTCTAGGAAAAGATAGTGACTGCTAATGGGTATGGGGTTATTTTTGGAGTGGGATAAAAATGTCATAAAATTGATTGTGGTGATACTTGTACAACTGTGTATATACATACTAAAAACTTTGAATTATATACTTTATGTAGAGGAATGATATGGTATGTGCATTGTATCTCAATAAAACATATAAAACGCCTAGAGAATTGACCATTTGTAGAAAATTCCAGTAGTACAGAAAGTATAAAGAAAGTAAAAAGTACTCCAAATCCCAACTGTTGTTCTCTGTCAGTGTAGAGACACGTAATTTTAAGTGACTGCTTGCGTAATAAATTTCATTGTGTGTGTGTGCCATAATTCATTTAATTAATATCTAATAAGGGACATTTAGGTTGTTTCCTTTAAGTTGTATTGCAATAGGGTCATTGTGTGTATAATTTTGTGTACTTGTCTCTTCAGGATAAAGTCTAGAAGTAAAATTGCTGGGTCAAAGATTTAAGTACATTTAGTATTTTGATTCATCTTTGTGAATTGCCCTTGTAAATTGCTCTAGTTTGTTCTTTTCCTGGTACATGATGGTGTCTGAATCACCATCCCTTGCCAGTGCTGGATATTGTTAGTATTTTTAATCTTTGCCAATTAGGGGGAAATTAACTCATTTTTATTTGCATTTCTTTGTGTAACTTATATGTCCTTCTTGAATTTTTTATTGTTGTTCATCTCCTTTGTCTGTTTCCTGTTGGGATAATGATCTTTTTTTGTATCAATGTGTAGAGACTGTTTTCTTTATATTCAGAATATTTTAATTGTTTTTTGTCAGTTATATAGGATGAAGATATTTTTCCAGTCTGTTTATATTTCGTATTTACTTATGGTGTTATTTCCACAATACTGAAGTTTTATACTTTGTATGGTTATATTTATTACTTAAAAATATCCTTAGTAACTTGGCTACATTCCAAGATTATAAAATATTCTATCATATTTTTATATTAATGATTTTATTTCTTATTTTTAAATCCTTGATCCATTTGGCTGTTCCTTAGTGCAAGCAGCAAATGAGAGATCCACTTCACCCTGCTCACTGACAAATTTTTGCCAAATGCTGAAATATCACATCCTTGAGCATATCATTTTTAGATTCTTTCCATTGGTAAATCCAGTCTTATGCCAGCACTACACCCTTAATCATTGTAGTTTAAAAATAACATTTTAATATCTAGGTTAATTTCTCTTTTATTCAGAAAGGGAACATAGTATAGAGATTGAAACCAATGGTTTTGCAGCTTGTTAGTTTACTATTTGATCTTGGTAAGTTGTTTTACCTTTTTTATGCCTCCCTCAGTTCAATGGGGATAATAAAAGTATTACATTAGGAGTGTTACAGGATCAAAGCAATGCTCTCTCTTGCTTCGTTAATTGTTCCCTCATTGTTGGATCTTTCCCAACAATATGCAAACATGCTGTTATTTTTCCCATCTTAAAAACACCTTTTTTTAACCCATTCTCCAGCCAGCTGTTGTCCTAGCGCTCTCTTCCTTTTGTCAATAAAAGTTCTCTGAGGAATTGTTTGTACTTGCTGTTTCTAATTCTCTCCCTGTTCTCTCTCAAACTCATCTCAGCCAGGGCAAAAGTCTCCATTACCACCCTGAATATGCTTTTGTTATGGTCACCGGCGACTTCCACAGTGCTAAATCCAGTGGTCAGGTCTTGTTTTTACTTGAAATGTGTTGCTAGCATTTGATTCAAGTCTCTCTCTTCTTGGTATATTTCTTCATGGTTTCTAGGATGTCGTGCCCTCTTGGTTTTCTGCCACTTTGGTTGCTTCTCAGCTTCTCTATTGGCTTCTCCTATTTTTCCCTACCTCTTTAATTTGGAGGGGATCAAAACTCAGTTATTTGACCTTTTATTTTTCCTATTTACATTCACTGCCTTGGTGATTTCATGCGATTTTATGTGTTTAAACCCCAAAGAATCTCTTGTCTGAACTCCCAAGTTTATATATCTAATAAATGTATTTGACATATTCACAGAGCTAATTGTCATCTCAAACTCATGATGTTAAAAACTAGCTTCCTGTTCTTTTATCTTCCAAACCTATTTTACCAGTAGTCTCTCCCATCTCTGTTGACGGCAGATCATCATTCTAGTAGCTCATCTAGAAACAGTAGAGTCATCCTTTATTTATATTTTCTAGTTGCTTTTTTGTTGATATGGAAGAAAGCTGTTGCAAGTTGCATATTTAATTTGTAGTAACGAATTCACTGTTTTTTAAATAGTTTTTTTTGTTTGCCTTTGTATTTCCACATATAAACCATTAATCTATAAGAATCATTTTTGCTTTCTTCCAAAATTTAACTATTATTTAATTCTCTTGTCAAATTGCATTGGATAGCAGATTCATATCTTGATTTTAAGTGTTTATCAGCTAATTTTGGTTTAAATGCGAAATAGGTTTGCATTGAATTAGGGTTCAATGACCCTAAACAATGAATTAGGGTTCAGTGACTCTTACATTGCTGGAAATAGTATGACTACTTCCCAGAGCTAGCGCAGTGAGAGATTTGAGGTCCCAGAAACGTTCCACCACATCTAATAATGGATTGTTGATTGATACCAATTTCTTTTGTGCTTGTAATTCTATATTTAAGTTTAAATGAAAGTTAGTGAGATTGCATTGAATTTAAAGAAACATTTGTATTCAGTTTTAGAATGACTTTATTGTGAAATACATTGTTTTAGAAAGTTACTCTTTTATTAAGCTCAGTAAAATACAGATCTCTAGGAGTAACTTGGGTTGAAAGATAAAATGCTGTTTCATCCAGACCATTAGCTCTTTTTTCTCAATGATAAAGCATTGTTTTTTTCATCTTAAAAAAGAATTTTAGCCTCAGTAGAAACTTCTCTTTTTTATCTCTTTTATTGAAATGTGCTCTCTGGCCTTCTCTTCCTTAATTAGAGTAAGTAGTTTTTCATGCTTAGGCAAGGGACATTTCAGGAATGCGTGTCAAATCTTTTCCTATTTTATTTTCATTTGAATTTTTACCAGAGATGGTGACAGTTTTATTAGAAAAGTAAAGTAAGGATATGATATAATAGAGAGGGAAGGAATTTAGTGAATATTAATACTTGTAATGAAGTTTTAATTGTGGAAAAAATGGTACCTTCTTCTGGGGTTTAGGTTTTTTTTGGAAATTAGTTAATAAATATTAACTAAAAATGACTTCAATTTAAACTTGCCATTGTTAAGGCAAGGGTTTGAATTCTGTGTTTGATAGAACGCATCTGCATCAGACACCAGCACTGTTGAGTTGTATCTGTGGATGCTAGTTCTGAGTAGGGTGGCACAGATAGCCCCATCTACTTGGGTCTTTGCTTCTGGAGGCTGTTTTCCTGTCCTAATTATTGTTAGCACCCCTGTATTAGTTCCTTATTACTCCCATACAAAGTTTTACCAATTTAGTGGTCTAAAACAACACAGATTTTTAAATCTTACAGTTCTGTAGGTCAGAAGTCCATTATGGATCTTATCAGGCTAAAATCAAGGTGTCAGAGAATTGGTTTACTATTCAGTGAGTTTGTTGACAAATTCAATTCTTGGTGGTTGCAGGATCCGAGTTTCTATTTTCTTGTTGCCTGTAAACCAAGAGCCATTCCCAGCTCCGTAGGCAGCTGCGTCCTGGCTCCTGGCTCTGCTCTCATTTTCAAAGGCAGCCAGAGCAGCCGCATCCTCATCTTATCTTCCTGACCCCTCTTCTTTCAGAGCATCTTTCTGACCTGTGTAATTAGATTGAGCCCACCAGGATAATCCAGGATAATTTCAACGTCATGTCTTCAGGGTCCTTTTTGCCATGTAAGGTAACATGTTCCCAGATTCTACGGATTCAAATATGGGGGTCTTTGGGGGCTCTGCCTTCCATAGCTTTTCACTCTCAGGAATGTCTCAGCCTGTATGGTCATCCAGTTTCTGAGTAGCAAGTTGAATTTTTTAAAATACAAGTAAAACCCAAAACTCAAGTTCCTACTTCCCTCTCTTTTAAACTCATGTTTGAGTTCTTTCCTTTTCTGTTTTCCTTGGAAACCTTTGCAAAAGCCATGGATAGCTTTCCTGGCTTACTCTATACAAGTCAGCAAGGAGAGAGTATATGTCATTTCTTTTTTGCCCTTTGTTTATGGATAAAGGAGCCCCATGTTTTATAGTATGATAGCTTTTATCATTCTTTAGTCTTTTGTCATTGAAGCTTGTCATTCTTAACGTTCATCAGTGTTTAGTGACAAGGTAACAAGTGAATCCTGAGGTTGTAGCATCTAAATTTGGGCTTCTGCTTGATCCTGTTGTTAGATCGTTAACATGGGAAGAAGTGGAATTAAGAAAGGCTTTCACCCCGCTCTGTCTTTAGACTTTATTTTATATAAGAGAAATAGTTGGCCTTGCATAGATTTAAACAGCTGCTGAGATTTTTTGAAAGGGAGGTTATTATATTATACAAACAATCTTAGTAGTACAGCTGCCTGTTAATACAATAGGTACTTGAATGTTTCTATTTCATATTTTTGACAATTTTTATTTACTAGATTAAACTACATTAATTGAAGAAACCAGTTATTTATTTTATGTGTATCTACAGATTAAATTGCCATTTATGTCTACTCTTTAACTTAAATTTGTAGTCTGGAATTTTTTCTGAAAGCACGAAGTATCATTTGTGTTCAAATGGATTAATTTGATTTGGGCAATCTAAAAAAAGAAAAATTTATGATTTTTAATCCTCTATTTTGTTTTAATAAGTAGGTATTTGATATTTCTTAATTTATATATTCTCGTGTCCCTAATACTGAATCCATCAGAGTTTAGATTAGTAAATTATGTATAAGATAAAACCAATGCCACATACCTCTGAAGTTAATTTCCTTGTTTTCAGTTTACAATGCCAGTTTTACACTCCATTTGCTGTTAGTGAAAATGTAGGCAGCAGACATACCACATATTTAGCACCATTGAGCTCACTATATCATACGGAAAAATACATTAATATGCCATACCAAAGATCTAACGCACATAAACAACCTCTTAGCATTTTTAAGAACATATCTGACTTATTGATTAGCTTAAATATCTTTTAGTAGAGTGAGACACCCACGTAGAAGTGCACACATTCACTTATCGGAACAAGTGCTTCTTGTGCTTGATGAATGAGCATATCTCCTCTTTATGTATCATGATGAAGATCGAACTTTAGAAAGCTTTCCCCTTTCCAGTGGAATCCCTAAATCTTGATACAATTAAATTATTACCAGGGTTCTTAAGATAAAGTGCACTCTGGAAAACAACTTTTCAAAACATTATTATACATTCACATTTTATGATTGGTGTTTTTCCTGAAGTTTATGCTGTTAATCTCTGTTCTAGGCCCAATGGTGGATGGGGTGTGAGATTAGGACTGTTCTTAATTTCTGTTTTCCCTGTGAACTCTGTTCTTCGATAGGCTCTGTAAATTAGTCTCAAATTGGGTTGTGTGTATGTTTTATAAATTATATATAATACCTGTTAGATTTTTTTCTCCTTGGAGTATTTTATTGAAGTCAGGAAATATAAAAAATATATCTAGTTTACATAGATAGTGACCTAAACCTGAGAAAATAGCAATAAGAAATAATATAGATATGAAAAAATGGGGAGCAATGTACTTGATATAAAGCAAAAAGAGCAGATTAATATATTTCTCTTTCAGTCTTCCGTGGACATTTACTTCACATTCATTCCAGAATCAGGACATTTTTCTTTTAAAATGTCCTAGCTTTTTCTTTTGGTGGAACAATACAATAGGAAGTTATGTGTTGAAAAGTTTCATAGTTTCCTCAGATACTTAGTTTTTCCTTGTAGTTTATATGCTGATTTTTTCTCTCTAAAACAAAAACAGAATATTTAAAAAAATGATGTTTCCATTCGGTACTTTCTAAGATGCTGCTTGTTTAACAATCTGAGAGTAAGATTTTTATGAGTGCTTTCTCTGTTGAATCATTCCTTCTGGACTGGAAGTATTTGATAAGGCCAGCCATCCCATTTTATTTTATCTTAATTTTGACAGATATATTTATAGAATTTGTTAAATAGTGTAGTATAATCTTCAGTCACTGCACTTAACTCTTCTTTTATTCTCCTTTTCAAGATTTTAAATGATTATATCTTCATAGAGAACTCTAAAATCTATAGCTCTAGATTTGTACTCCATTCTCATGTTTCCATCTCTCTTATTTCCTACTGTCTTGAATACTTTTGTTTCTTACCACAGCTGATGTCTGCAACTGAAAGCATCATTTTGCCCCTGACCTATTCTTTCTAGCTTAGTCCAGCCATTCTTAGCTTCCCTCCCATTATCCTTCAGTCTTTATCTTCAATGTAGTTCACTGTCTCCCCCTTACCAAGCAGATCTAATTAGTGTTTAGTCTTAGTAGTTTTTGCTTCTGCCATTTGCTTGCCATTCTCCACACCCTGCCTAACCCACTCCTCTACAACCTTATTCTGGAGTATTCTGGAATACTTGAGAAGTCTTTGCTATCCTCAAATCTGAAGTATTTGATATCTTTACTGTCTTCTAATATGTCTCATATATTGCAGTCATATCAGTCTTCCTAAAGCTTTGCTTTTATTCTGCCACTCTCCTGCTGAGGAAACTTTGATGGTCCCACTGTATCTATAGATTAGTATTTGGGATCTCCAGTCTGATATTCAAGGTTCTCTCATAAAGTTGTCCTGATTTACCATTTAGACTTGACCTACTTTAGTCAGTAACAACAATTCTCCCATTTCTGTCAGAATAGTTCCAACATACTGAGGGTATGTATTTGTACATCCTTCCTCATTTCACAATATTTTATGTGTCTTCTCCTTTTTTGCCCTATGATGTCCCTCTGATTTTCTTTTTGCCTATTTGAAGCTTACATACTTTTTTCCAACTTGTAGCTCATGTCCTGCCCTCTACCCAAAATGCTCCTGAATAGCATGGTCTACTGTGACCTCACCCTGTTCGAGCTCCCGTTTGGCTTTGTTGCTTTGCATTAGTACTTGTTTGTTTGGGTCTAGGTTTTGTATTACTAACTGGATTTTAAGTGTCATGAGAGTGGGCTCATGTTTTATGTCTTTGCATCTCTCTTTTTTTTATTTATTTTTTATTTTATTTTTTTAAATATAATTTATTTTGGTATCATTAATCTATAATTACATGTGCAATATTATGGTTATTAAACTACCCCTTCATCAGGTCCCCCCCACCAACCCCATTACAGTCACTGTCCATCAGCGTAGTGAGATTTTGCATCTCTCTTAGGGCTTAGGTACAATTCATTACAAATCTCAGATGATATATTGATATTTGCTCACTCATTATTTCCGCAATTATTAATTGATTACCTACACTCAAGTACTACTAATAAAGAGTTTAAAAAGTTTGGATCCCACTTTCATGGACTTCACATTCTAGAAGGGAGAGAGAATATTCTGCAGCTGATTTAACAGCTGATTTTAAAAGCTGTATCTATTTAACTACAATTGAGGAATGTGGTTTGCTGCTGTTTTCATAAGTGAAAAACCAAAAATTGTCTTTTTGTCCTCTCTGCTATTATTGGTATGTATAGTTTTCTTTAAAAATGAATTTTAATAGGATACTCTTGAAATCATAGGTGCTCAAATGGTGAACTTAATATTTTTCTTCTAATGTACATGATACTGATACACCCATGGGTAAATTCAGTAGACAAAATAATGGAAAGAATGATTCATTTTTAATGTTAAAACAGTCATGGTAAATTTGTATATCATGTATGTGATACATAAACCAAAGTGAAATAGTTAAAAGATAATGAAAACATTTTTAAAAGGAAGAGTCCCTAAACTCAAAACTGTTAGAGTTTCTTAGTATACTAAAGCTCTTTTGTAGGAAAATAAAATTATATTAAAATTAAATACATTATTAGGCATATTATTATTTTAGCTCTAATTGTTTCTTCCAGTGACTTGAACAACATCATGTATTTCATAGGTATGATTTTTTGAGATTGTACTTAAGCATAGAAAGTTAATGTTGAAAGAATGGCAAAGCAGGCAGTGAAACAAAAAATTATTGTATTTGCAAATGTAAAATAATAATTTACATAAATGTTATAGTTAGGAGCATTATGAATGTAAATATGCCTTCTCTATTCTAAGCCCTGTAATGCCTCCTTTGTCCAGTGGGAGATGAAGAGTGATGTTGAGACTGCTGTTTAACCTATTATAACAGCTTTAAAAAAATTAAATAGCGTTGATGTAAATATGAGGAGGGAAAAGAGTATTTATCTCCATTAAGTGACATAAAAAGCCACGGTAAGAATAACAGGCGGGAGGGTGTGCATTAAGCAGTGAAGCCCCTAAATTCAGATGCTAATTATAAGCACAAGGACAATTGCCTCCCACATACTTAACTGTTGTATATTTCCTTAGTCAAAGTGTAATTCAGAGTTCTTGAAGTGCTGAATATGGCTTTTATTTTTTCACTTACCTTAGCATATATATTAAAACAAAAAGCAAAAACACTTCTGCTGGACTGATTTCAATGGAGATAGGTGGAATATTAAGGTGATATTGCAAAGATAATTTACATGATTGCTCTTGGACAGGCTTTACTGAGTGCCTTACCTGCTTCCTGCTATTAAAAAACAAATGTTTAGTAATAAAATTAAAATTATTTAAACATTTTTTAACTCACTTTGTATTGCTGTACCAAGGACTTTAAGTTAGATTGTGAAAGGATGCATTAGCACTGTCACTACGAGTATATTTGTTTAGATTATTATAGCTTTTAAAGCTTATTTTGGTTCTGGTCTCTGGCATCTTGTCTTAAAAGTATGGTATTGCTTCTTCATTGTCAGTTTTGACATTTTTAAGTATCTGAGAAAAAGAAATTTCCTCTGCATTTTCTACAGTACCTTTCAGTGATGCTTTTGTAATGGGTTCTTCAGTTGTTGAAAGATACCCAGTACAGAAGCCCTGTTCTTAGAAGGTAGCTGCTTTTAAGTGTAGAATAGCAGGGGAAATGTTATAGACTTAAATTATTTTTAAAACTGCTTTTAGAAATAGTACAGAAACCACCTTTGTAATTTTGCCACTTTTTTATTCTTAGGTATGCTTTTTATTTAGCTTTTAGTAACTTGTAATTTAAGATCACAGTTATTAGGTGTATTTCTGCATTTTATATATCGCTCCCAGATGCTACAGTATTAGTTTTTATCACTGCATATTTTATGAAATGTCAGCCTTCTGTTGGCTGTTCACGCAGCATTGTTAGTGATCAAAGACACAACATAAAGGAGAGGAATCTAAACAGTTGGCTTATCTTTGTCCTTCACTGTGACAAAAATACGGTAAAATTACTTTATTATAAAAAGTCAAAGGCATCATCTAACATGCAATGAAAGGATAAAATGCCTTTATTTTTTAGTGAAATAAAATCATAAAATGTTTAATGTCTAGAAATGCAGTTATGAAGAGAAATAATTTGTATTTTACAAAGTTTTCCTTCATAAGGAAGGAGGACAATATGTTGTATGTAATGCTGTAATACTTTGCTAAATGTCAGTGCTATGCCTTGGAAAAGCCACACAATTTTTGACAGCATAAGGGGATACTCAATTTAATTCTTAATTTGTTTCTCAAAATATATTCTGAAGAAGTGGTTATTAGTTTTAGTATGTGCATTGTTTAAGTTGTATGTGATCTGGTTCACTACTTTCTTGAACTAACTTACCTTGTAGGTTAAAACTTAACTCCATAGATTTAAAAATCCTTTTTTGCTTTAGGTGAGTGATTTCAATGTCAAGATAGAGGTATAGAATGGGGAAAAAATTCTCAAAGGCCTGAAAGAAAGTCTATAAGAATAAAAATCTTGAATGATTTTGATCAGCTGTTGTGTATGCCCACCACAGCAGTTGGCTCAGTCAGCTTTTATGTTCTGGGTGGTTTGATTAAAATGAGCTGCTGCTTTCAGTAAATCATTGAGAAAGATGTTGGGTTTATACGTGTCTTTTTTTTGGGTGGAAGCAGGGAAGTAATAGTTGCTCTTCACAACCTTATAAGTCAGTACAGATGGAGACAGTTTCTGACCACCAAAGAAGAATTACGTTTCTGTGTTGGTGTGGACATTTGGAAATAGAAGAATGAGGATTTAGACTAAAAAGTGATTTTTTTATGTGCACTTTATGGCTGTTTGCAGGAAACTGCCATTTCTAAAGAAAAAAATTGTCAGTGGAAAGTAATGATTTTAGTGTCTTGTTATTGTGCACTGTTTCTATTTTTATAAATGAATGAAAACTCAGTTGTTTTCCTGTTGGAGAAACAGACCTTTAGAAAGCAGTTTGAAAGACATAGCCATTGGATACATATAAGTTAGGGGCCTAAACTTTTTTGTCCTAACGTGCATGAAACCCTCATCCAAAGTATGGTCTGTAGTTCAACAGCATTGGTATTACCTGAGAGCCTGCTAGAAGTGCTGAGGATTGGGCCCAACCCCATACCACTAAACCAGAATCTGCTATTTTAATAAAAATTCCCAGGTAATTTGTTTGCACATTAAAATTTCAGAAGCACTGCTATAATGCTTCTCAAATTCTATAAAACCTCAAAGTTTTATAAAGTCGTTTGGTGTGTGTGTGTGTGCGCACACTCACGAGCATGTGTTGTGGGATGCTGATACTGGAGTTAGTCATCTGCATTTCAGGAGTTGGAGGAGGCAGTTGAGTGGGACCCTGAAGTAGTTAGGTTTTTAAAAACTTTCAGGGTTTTGGTCTTTCAATAATTGAAGCTAAAATCAGTTGCTTATTTTGTATTACGTGTGGGAAGCTACCGGTGACCCATCTAATGTTAAGCAGGTGGTTCCTTTTGGTTTTTAAGTGTCTTATTGGATTTCAGGTATTCTGATGTTTTCTCCCAGTAATAGAATAGTCAGCATTTCCAAAGTGTATCCTATGGCATATTTTTCTCAGGAGAGTCTCTGAGTAAAAATATCCCACAGTTAAACAAGTTTGGAAAGCACTAGGTACTTTGTTCCCCTCTTGGAGAACCACAGTATATTATATTATATTACAAGATCTGAATCCTGGTTTAGTGTAATTCAGTGTAGCATTTTCCAAATTTACTTGACCATAACATCTTTTTTTCTCAACAACCATTTTTATCTTTCCTTTAGCATATGCACAAACTGGCTTCTTTCCAGTATTTATTTTTCTTAATCAAGATAAGAGATGAAGACAACTTTGAAATTGTCATTATGTTATACCACATGAAACTTACTTTTCAACATTGTTATTATTATTATTATTTTATTTGCTATTATTAACATACAATTACATGAGCAAGATTATGGTTACTAGACTCCCCCTATTATCAATTCACCACCACATACCCCCTTGCAGTCACTGTCCATCAGCACAGAAGGATGTTATAGAATCACTACTTGTCTTCTCTGTTACACTGCCTTCCCCATATGCCCCTACTCAACCTCCAACCCGGCTACATTATGCGTGCTAAGTGTAATAGCCCTTTTCCCCCCTTATCTCTCTCTTCCCACGTGCCTTCCCCAGTCCCTTTCTCTTTGGTGACTGTTAGTCCATTCTTCAGTTCTGTGAGTCTGCTGCTGTTTTGTTCCTTCAGTTTTTTCTTTGTTCTTATACTTCACATATGAGGGAAATCATTTGGTACTTGTCTTTCTCCGTCTGGATTATTTCACTGAGCATAATACCCTCTAGCTCCATCTATGTTGTTGCAAATGGTAGGATTTGTTTTCTTCTTATGGCTGAATAATATTCCATTGTGTATATATACCACATCTTCTTTATCCATTCATCTACTGATGGACACTAAGGTTGCTTCCATTTCTTGGCTATTGTAAATAGTGCTGTGATGAACATAGGGATGCATATGTCTTTTTCAAACTGGGCTCCTTAATTCGTAGGGTAAATTCCTGGGAGTCGAATTCCTGGGTCAAATGGTATTTCTATTTTGAGTTTTTTGAGGAACCTCCATATTGCTTTCCACAATGGTTGTACTAATTTACATTCCCACCAGCAGTGTAGGAGGGTTCCCCTTTCTCCACATCCTCACCAACATTTGTTGTTCTGTGTCTTTTGGATGGCGGCCATCCTAACTGGTGTGAGGTGATATCTCATTGTGGTTTTAATTTGCAATTTGTCTGATGACTAGTGATGTGGAGCATCTTTTCATGTGCCCGTTGGCCATCTGAATTTCTTCTTTGGAGAAGTGTCTGTTAAGCTCCTCTGCGCATTTTTTAATTGGCTTATTTGCTTTATGTTTGTTGAGGTGCGTGAGTTCTTTATATAATTTGGATGTCAACCCCTTGTCGGATATGTCATTTATGAATATATTCTCCCATACTGTAGGATATCTTTTTGTTCTACTGATGGTATCCCTTGCTGTACAGAAGCTTTTTAGTTTGATATAGTCCAACTTGTTCATTTTTGCTTTTTTTTCCCTTGCCTTGGGAGACATGTTCATGAAGAAGTTGCTCGTGTTTATGTCCAAGAGATATTTGCCTAAGTTTTTTTCTAAGAGTTTTATGGTTTCATGACTTACATTCAGGTCTTTGATCCATTTTGAGTTTACTTTTGTGTATGGGGTTAGACACTAATCCAGTCTCATTCTCTTACATGTCGCTGTCCAGTTTTGCCAACACCAGCTGCTGAAGAGGCTGTCATTTCCCCATTGTATATCCATGGCTCCTTTATCGTATATTAAGTGACCATATATGCTTGGGTTTATATCTGGGGTCTCTATTCTGTTCCACTGGTCTATGGGTCTAATCTTGTGCCAGTACCAAATTGTCTTGATTACGGTAGCTTTGTAGTAGAGCTTGAAGTCAGGGAGCGTAATACTGCCAGCGTTATTCTTCTTTCTGAGGATTGCTTTGGCTATTTGGGGTCTTTTGGGCTTCCATATGAATTTCAGAACTATTTGCTCTAGTTCATTGAAGAATGCTGTTGGTATTTTGATAGGAATTGCATTGAATCTGTACATTTCTTTAGGCAGGATGGCCATTTTGACAATATTAATTCTTCCTAGCCAAGAGCATGGAATGAATTTCCATTTATTAGTGTCCTCTTAAATTTCTCTTAAGAGTGTCTTGTAGTTTTCAGAGTGTAGGTCTTTCGGTAGGTTTATTCATAGGTATTTTATTCTTTTTGATGTGATTGTGAATGGAATTGTTTTCCTGATTTCTCTTTCTGCTAGTTCATCGTTAGTGTATAGGAATGCAACAGATTTCTGTGTATTAATTTTGTATCCCACAACTTTGCCGAATTCAGATATTAGATCTAATAGTTTTGGAGTGGATTCTATAGGATTTTTTATGTACAATATCATATCACCTGCAAACAAGGACAGTTTGAGTTCTTCCTTGCCAGTCTGGATGCCTTTCTTTCTTTGTGTTGTCTGATTGCTGTGGCTAAGGACCTCCAGTACTATGTTGAATAAAAGTGGGGAGAGTGGGCATCCTTGTCTTGTTCCCGATCTTAAAGGAAAAGCTTTCAGCTTCTCACTGTTAAGTATAATGTTGGCTGTGGGTTTGTCATATATGGCCTTTATGATGTTGAGGTACTTGCCCTCTCTACCCATTTTGTTGAGAGTTTTTATCATGAATGGATGTTGGATTTTGTCGAAAGCTTTTTCAGCATCTATGGAGATGATGATGTGGTTTTTGTCCTTCTTTTTGTTGATGTAGTGGATGATGTTGATGGATTTTCTAATATTGTACCATCCTTGCATCCCTGGGATGAATCCCACTTGATCATGATGGATGATCTTTTTGATGTATTTTTGAGTTCGGTTTGCTAATGTTTTGTTGAGTATTTTTGCATTTATGTTCATCAGGGATATTGGTCTGTAATTTTTTTTTTGTGGTGTTTTTGCCTGGATTTGGTATTAGAGTGATGTTGGCCTCATAGAATGAGTTTGGGAGTATTCCCTCCTCTTCTACTTTTTGGAAAACTTTAGCTCTTCACTAAATGTTTGATAAAATTCAGCAGTGAAACCATCTGGGCCACGAGTTTTGTTTTTAGGTAGTTTTTTGATTACCAGTTCAATTTCTTTGCTGGTACTTGCTCTATTCAGATTTTCTGTTTCTTCCTCGGTCAGTCTTGGAAGGTTGTATTTTTCTAGAAAGTTGTCCATTTCTTCTAGGTTATCCAGTTAGTTAGTATATCATTTTTCATAGTATTCCCTCGTAATTGTTTGTATTTCTGTGATATCCGAGTGATTTTTTCTATCTCATTTCTAATTCTGTTTATGTGTGTAGACTCACTTTTTGACTTGATAAGTCTGTCTAGGGGTTTATCTATTTTGTTTATTTTCTCAAAGAACCAGCTTCTGTTTTCATTGATTCTTTCTGTTGTTTTATTCTTCTCAATTTTATTTACTTCTGTTTTAATCTTTATTATGTCTCTCCTTCTACTGACTTTGGGCCTCATTTGTTCTTCCTTTTCTAGTTTCATTAAATGTGAGTTTAGACTGTTCTTTTGGGATTGTTCTTCTTTCCTGAGGTAGGCCTGTATTGCAGTATATTTCCCTCTTAGCACAGCCTTCAGTGTATCCGAGATTTTATGGTGTTGAATTATTGTTGTCATTAGTTTCCATGTATTGCTTGATCTCTCCTTTTATTTGGTCATTGATCCATTGATTATTTAGGAGAATGTAATTAAGCCTCCATGTGTTTGTAGGCTTTTTCATTTTCTTTGTGTAATTTATTTCTAGTTTCATACATTTGTGATCTGAAAAGGTGGTTGGTACAATTTCAATCTTATTGAATTTACTGAGGTTTTTTTTGTGGCCTAATATATGATCTATACTTGAAAATGTTCCATGTGCATTTGAGAAGAGTGTGTATCCTGTTGCTTTTGGATGGAGTGTTCTGTAGATGTCCGTTAGGTCCATCTGTTCTAATATGTTGTTCAGTGCCTCTGTCTCTTTACTTGTTTTCTGTCTGGTTGATCTGTCCTTTGGAGTGAGTGGTGTATTGAAATCTCCTAAAATGAATGCATTGCATTCTATTTCCCCCTTTAATTCTGTTAGTATTTGTTTCACATATGTAGGTGATCCTGTGTTGGGTGCATAGATATTTATAATAGTTATATCCTCTTGTTGGACTGACCCCTTCATCATTATGTAATGTCCTTCTTTGTCTCTTGTGACGTTTTTTGTTTTGAAGTCTATTGTGTCTGATACAAGTACTGCAACTCCTGCTTTTTTCTATTAGTTGCATGAAATATCTTTTTCTATCCCTTCACTTTCAGTCTGTGCATGTCTTTGGGGTTGAAGTGTGTCCCTTGTAGGTAGCATATAGATGGGTCTTGTTTTTTTATCCATTCAGTAACTCTATGTCTTTTGATTGGTGTGTTCAAACCATTGACATTTAGGGTGATTATCGATAGGTATGTACTTATTGCCATTGCAGGCTTTAGATTTGTGGTTACCAAAGGTTCAAGGGCAAATCCCTTACTATCTGTCTAATTTAACTTACTTTCTATACTATTACAAACACAACCTAAAGGTTCTTTTTTTTTCCTTCTTTTTCTTCCTCCTCCATTCTTTGTATGTTATGAATCATATTCTGTACTCTTTGTCTTCCCTTCGATGACATCTGTTTAGCCTTAGGAATACTTCCATCTATAAGAGTCCCTCCAAAATACCCTGTAGAGGTGGTTTGTTGGGGGTAAATTCTCTCAGTTTTTGCTTATCTGAAAATTGTGTAATCCCTCCTTCAAATTTAGATGATAATCTTGCCGGGTAGAGTATTCTTGGTTCCAGGCCCTTCTGCCTCATTGCATTAAATACATCATGCCACTCCCTTCTGGTCTGTAAGGTTTCTGTTGAGAAGTTTGTTGACAGCCTGATGGGTTTTCCTTTGTATGTGATCTTTTTTCTCTCTCTAGCTGCTTTTAGAAGTCTGTCTTTATCTTTGATCTTTGCCATTTTAATTGTTATATGTCTTGATGTTGTCTTCCTTAGGTCCCTTGTGTTGGGAGATCTGTGCACCTCTATTGCTTGAGAGACTATCTCCTTCTCCAGATTGGGGAAGTTTTCAGCAATTACCTCCTCAATGAAATTTTCTATCCCGTTTTCTCTCTCTTCTGCTGGTACCCCTATAATGTGAATATTGTTCCATTTGGAATGGTCACACAGTTCTGTCAATATTCTTTCATTCTTAGAGATTCTTTTTTTCTCTCTGTGCCTCAGCTTTTTTCTATTCCTCTTCTCTAATTTCTGTTCCATTTACCATCTCTTCTCCTACATCTAATCTGCTTTTAAATCCCTCCATTGTATGTTTCATTTCAGATATGGAATTTCATAATGATTGAATCTCCATCCTAAATTCATTCCTGAGGTCTTCAATAGTTTTCTGTACCTCCATAAGCATGTTTATAATTTTTATTTTGAACTTTCTTTCAGGAAGATTGGTGCATTCGGTTTCATTTGGCCCTCTTCTGGGGTTTGTGAAATTTTTGTGTGAACCATATTCTTTTGACTTCATTTTTCTGTGTGGTGCCCACTAGTGTGCAGAAACTCCAGTTTTTGGAGCTGCTCTGTCCCCTGAGTGAGGTTAAGCGTCTTAGGGGAGCGGAGCTATTGCCTAGGGGGAGGAAAGATCTATTCCTGCTTCCTGTCTGTGGTGCCTGCCTCCAGTGTCAGACGCAGTGGGCCAAGCACACATGGGTAATCTGTGCTTTCATCTCAGCTGTTGTAGGCGTGGCCTCCCTCTGGCTGGATTGGCATCTGTGTAGTGACTGCGGGTTTGTGAGCAGATGCCTGTTGGCCAGTAGGAAGGCTCTGGAGGCTGTGCATCACAATGAGAGGACTCAGAGCGGAGCAGGCAGTCAGGGGGGATTGAGCACCCGAAGCTCCTCAAAGCTCCCAACCAGCTGGGCAGAGCGCGCCCAGACCACCTTGTCCAGCTCTCCCTTCTCCCGCACAGTAAGCTCCGTGCAAACCCTGCCCCTTCAGCAGCCCTCTCACTGCTAGGAAGCCTCTCAGACTCCCTGACTTTCCTCCGACACTGAGCGGCTGGTTGTATATCCCCTCCTCCACAAATGACCAGAATGTCAATTTTCTCAAGCACTGCACCTTTCCAAGCTCCCCAACGTCCAGAGCACCACACACTATAGGGTGTCCAGCAGTCCCAGGCTTTCACTCCCTCCCGTGCTCCGTTTCTCTTCCTCTCACTGGTGAGCTGGGGTTGGGGAAGGGCTTGGGTCCTGCCAGATTAATGCTTTCGTACGTTACCCTGTTTCTTGAGGTCTGCTCTGTTCGTGAGGTCTGTATACAGTCTGGTTCAGCCTTCTTTCTTGTTGCTGTCTGAAGGTTAGTTGTATTTACTTAACTGTATTTTTGTACTGTTTGTGATTTTGGGAGGAGCTCTCTGTCTCTCCTCTCATGCTGCCATCTTGGAAACTCCACTCAACATTGTTACTTAAGTGCGAAAGGTATTGGTACAGCCTCTGTGTGCTGAGGGGGTTGAATATGGGAGACATTTTCAGGGCTGGAATAACTGAGAAAGAGTCCTTTGGAAGGTAAATGTTGAATAGGTCCCCATCAGATTTGGTGTGTAAATGGAGGGGTGGAAATTGAGCATTCTTCAGGATTGCTAGAATGAGGAAACTATGATCAATGGATCAAGTTTAATGTTTCAGTTCAATACATGTTTACTGAAATCTGTAATATAGAATAGGTTTGTACTTGGTCTTGTGCATCTAATATTGAGAAAGATATATATCTGCCCCCTGTTGCTTATTGGAGTGGGTATCGTACATCCTGGTAAATGGCTGAGAGCTAGAATCCATAAGATAGGATTTTCCCTTGGGATTTTTAAAAAATAAAATTGGCTGTAGTACTGTGTAGGAGAGCCAGAGGCAGGGTACAGCTGTAGTTATAGGGTCTGCAATTAGGGAAAATGATGGAAAGACAGGAGAGAGAATTTCAAAAGGTAAGATAGGGAAGACCGCACAACCTTGGAAATCTTAGAGCTGAAGATGAGGCTGACTGTAACACTCAAACACAGTAGATTGTGGTAGTTAAAACCATTGCTAGACTCCAGACAGACTGGGCTCATCTGATTACTTCATGTCACAAGGCCTCACTCTGTTCAGCTGTCACATGGCAATAATATGGTAGAAAAATAAGAAATGTCTGGTTAAAAAAATACTTGTCTAGAAATAATTTCATATTTATGGAAGAGTTTAAGAGTAAGAATAGTGTACTCTGTCCAGATTCACTTGCTATTAAAGTTTTACCCCATTTGCTTTATTATTTGGGCCCTTATCGCTTCCTCTGTCACACACACACACACACACACACACACACACACACACATGCATGCACGCACACACACATACATACACTTTTTTTCTAAACCATTTGAGCAGATATTGCATGTCTCTTTATAAGTATGTCAGTGTATTTAAGAATAGGGATATTCTCTTCTGTTACTATAGTACAATGGTCCGCTTCAGTAAATTTAACATTGATATGCTTATATTTAATCTGTCATCCACATTTCAGATTTGTCAGATGATCCAATAATATTTTTACAGTCTTTTCTCCCTTCAATAACAATCCAATTTAGGATCATGTATTACACTTAGTTGTCATGTCTATTTAGCTTTCTTTATTTGAAATTGTTTCACAACCTTTCTCTTCTATGACACTGACTTTCTTTTTTATGTCATCTTTTTATTTATTTATTTATTTATTAAGGTATTATTGATATACACTCTTATAAAGGTTTCACATGGAAAAACAATGTGGTTACTACATTCACCCATGTTATCGTGTCCCCCCCATACCCCATTACAGTCACTGCCCATCAGTGTAGTAAGATGCCACAGAGTCACTATTTGCCTTCTCTACACTGCCTCTATCCCATGGTCCCCGCCACACCATGTGTACCAATCATAATACCCCTGAATCCACCTCTCTCTCCCTCCCCACCCACCCTTCCCCTTTGGTAACTGCTAGTACCCTCTTGGAGTCTGTGAGTCTGTTGCAGTATTGTTCCTTCAGTGTTGCTTCATTGTTATACTCCACAAATGAGGGAAATCATTTGGTACTTGTCTTTCTCCACCTGGCTCATTTCACTGAGCATAATATCCTGCAACTCCATCCATGTTGTTGCAAATTGTAGGATTTGTTTCTTATGACTGAGTAATATCCATTGTGTATATGTACCACATCTTTAACCATTCATCTACTGATGGACACTTAGGTTGCTTACATATCTTAACTGTTATAAATAGTGCTGCAATAAACATAGGGGTGCATATGTCTTTTTGAATCTGAGAAATTATATTCTTTGGGTAAATTCCTAGGAGTGGAATTCCTGGGTCAAATAGTATTTCTGTTCTTAGTTTTTTGAGGAACCTCCATATTGCCTTCCACAATGGTTGAACTAGTTTACATTACCACCAGCAGTGTAGGAGGGTTCCGCTTTCTCTGCATCATCACCAGCATTTGTTGTTCCTTGTCTTTTCTATGTTGGCCATCCTAACTGGTGTGAGGTGATATCTCACTGTGGTTTTAATTTGCATTTCCCTGATAATTAGTGGTGTGGAGCATCTTTTCATGTGCCTGTTGGCCATCTGAATTTCTTCTTTGGAGAATTGTCTCTTCATATCCTCTGCCCATTTTTTATTAGGGTTATTTGCTTTTTGGGTTTTGAGGCATGTGAGTTCTTTATATATTTTGAATGTTAATGCCTTGTTGGATATGTCATTTAGAAATATATTCTCCCATACTGTAGGATGCCTTTTTGTTCTGTTGATGGTGTCCTTGGTTGTACAGAGCTCTTTAGATTGATGTAGTCCCATGTGTTCATTTTTTATTTTGTTTCACTTGCTTGAGGAAATGCATTCAGAAGAAAGTTGCTCATGTTTATATTCAGATTTTTGCCTATGTTTTTTCCTAAGAGTTTTATGGTTTCATGACTTTCATTCAGGTCTTTGATCCATTTCGAGTTTACTTTTGGGTATGGGGATAGACAATAATCCAGTTTCATTCTCTTGCATGTAGCTTTCCAGTTTTGCCGACACCAGTTGTTGAAGAGACTGTCATTTCCCCATTGTATGCCCATAGCTCCTTTATCGTATATTAATTGACCGTATGTGGTTGGGTTTATATCTGGGCTCTCTAGTCTGTTCCATTGGTCTGTGGGTCTTTTCTTGTGCCAGTACCAGATTGTCTTGATTACTGTGACTTGTAGTAGAGCTTGAAGTCGGGGAGCATAATCCCCCCTGGCTTTATTCTTCCTTCTAAGGATTGCTTTGGCTATTTGGGGTCTTTTATGGTTCCACATGAATTTTAGAACTACTTGCTTGAGTTCGTTGAAGAATGCTGTTGGTATTTTCATAGGGTTTGCATTGAATCTGTAGATTTCTTTAGGCAGGATGGCTATTTTGACAGTATTAATTCTTCCTATCCGTGAACAAAGGATGTGTTTCCATTTACTGGTATCTCCTTTAATTTCTCTCACGAGTGTACTGTAGTTTTCAGTGTATAGGTCCTTCACTTCTGATGTTAGGTTTATTCCTAGCTGTTTTATTCTTTTTGATGCAATTGTGAATGGAAATGTTTCCCTGATTTCTTCCTCTGCTAGTTCATCGTTAGTGTATAGGAATGCTACAGATTTCTGTATCAATTTTGTATCCTGCAACTTTGCTGAATTCAGATATTAGATCTAGTAGTTTTGGAGTGGATTCTTTAGATTTTTTTATGGACAATATCATGTCATCTGCAAACAGTGACAGTTTGACTTTTTCCTTACCAATCTGGATGCCTTTGATTTCTTTGTGTTGTCTGATTGCCATGGCGAGGACCTCCAGAACCATGTTGAATAAAAGTGGAGAGAGTGGGCATCCTTGTCTTCTTCCCGATCTTAAAGGAAAGGCTTTCAGCTTCTCACTGTTAAGTATAATGTTGGCTGTGGGTTTGTCATATAAGGCCTTTATTATGTTGAGGTACTTGCCCTCTATACCCATTTTATTGAGAGTTTTTATCTTGAATGTATGTGAATTTTGTCTAATGCTTTTTCAGCGTCTATGGAGATGATCATGTGGTTTTTGTCCTTTTTTTTCATGTGGTGTATGATGTTGATGGATTTTAGAATATTGTCTCATCCTTGCATCACTGGAATAAACCCTGCTTGATCATGATGGATGATCTTTTTGATGTATTTTTGAATTCGGTTTGCTAATATTTTGTTGAGTATTTTTGCATCTTTGTTCATCAGGGATATTGGTCCCTGATTTTCTTTTTTTGTGGTGTCTTTGCCTGATTTTGGTATTGGGGTGATGCTGGCCTCATAGAATGAGTTTGGAAGTATTCCCTCCTTTTCCACTTTTTGGAAAACTTTAAGGAGGATGGGTATTAGGTTTTCACTCAATGTTTGATAAAATTCAGCAGTGAAGCTATCTGGTCCAGGTATTTTGTTCTTAGGTAGTTTTTTGATTACCAATTCAATTTTGTTGCTAGTAATTGGTCTGTTCAGATTTTCTGTTTCTTTCTGGGCCAGCCTTCAAAGGGTTGTATTTTTCTAGAAAATTGTCCATTTCATCTAGGTTACCCAGTTTGTTAGCATTGTGATTTTTCATAGTATTCTCTAATAATTCTTTGTATTTCTGGGGCATCCATAGTGATCTTTTCTTTCTCATTTTTTATTCTGTTTATGTGTGTAGATGCTCTTTTTTTCTTGATAAGTCTTGCTAGGGGTTTATCTATTTTGTTTATTTTCTCAAGAACCAGCTCCTGCTTTCACTGATTGATTCTTTCTATTGTTTTATTCTTCTCAATTGTATTTATTTCTGCTCTAATCTTTATTATGTCCCTCCTTCTACTGACTTTGGGCCACATTTGTTCTTTTTCTAGTTTTGTTAATTGTGAGTCTAGACTGTTCATATGGATTGTTCTTCTTTCCTGAGGTAGGCCTGTATTGCAATACACTTCCCTCTTAGCATGGCATTTGCTGCTACCACAGATTTTGTGGTGTTGAATTATTGTTGTCATTTGACTCCATATATTGCTTGATGTCTGTTTTTATTTGGTCATCGATCCACTGGTTATTTAGGAGCATATTGTTAAGCCTCCATGTGTTTGTGGGCTTTTTTGTTTTCTTTGTGAAATTTATTTCTAGTTTCATATCTTTGTGGTCTGAGAAGTTGGTTGGTACAATTTCATTCTTTTTGAATGTACTGAGCCTCTTTTTGTGGCCTAGTGTAAGATCTATTCTTGAAAATGTTAGATGTTCACTTGATCCTGCTGCTTTTGGGTGGAGAGTTCTCTTTATGTCTGTTAGGTCCATCTCTTTCTAATGTGTTGTTCAATGTCTCTGGCTCCTTACTTATTTTCTGTCTGGTTGATTTTTCCTTTGGAGTGAGTGGAGTATTCAAGTGTCCTAGAGTGAGTGCATTGCATTCTATTTCCCCTTTTAATTCTGTTAGTATTTGTTGTACATATTTGGGTGCTCCTATGTTGGGTGCATAGATGTTTATAATGTTTATATCCTCTTGTTGGATTAACTTCTTTATCATTATGTAGGGTCTTTCTTTGTTTCAAAGTCTATTTTGTCTGATACAAGTATTGCACCACCTGCTTTTTTTCTCCCCATTAGTTGCATGAAATATCTTTTCCCATCCCTTTGCTTTTTGTCTGTGTGTATTTGGGTTTGAAGTGAGTCTCTTGTAGGCAGCATATAGATGGGTCTTGTTTTTTCATCCATTCAGTGACTCTATGTCTTTGGATTGCTGCATTCAGACATTTACATGTAGCGTGATTATCAGTAGGTATCTACTTATTGCCATTGCAGACTTTAGATTCGTGGTTACCAAAGATTCAAGGTTAACTTCTTTACTATCTAAGAGTCTAACTTAACTCACTTAGTATGCTATTACAAACACAATCTAAAGATTTTTTTCCCTCCTTTTCTTCCTTCTCCATTCTTTATATATTAGTTATTATATTCTGTACTCTTTGTCTATCCGTTTTTATTACCTCCGGTGACAGCTATTTAACCTTAGGAACACTTCCATCTATAGTAGTCCCTCCAAAACACAGTGTAGTGATGGTATGTGGGAGGTAAATTCTCTCAGCTTTTGCTTATCTGGAAATTGTTAATCCCTCCTTCAAATTTAAATGATAACCTTGCCAGATTAAGTATTCTTGGTTCAGGCCCTTCTGCTTCATTGCATTAAATATATCATGCCACTCCCATCTGGCCTGTAAGGTTTCTGCTGAGAAGTCTGATGATAGCCTGATGGTTTTCCTTTGTATGTGATCTCATTTCTCTCTCTGGCTGCTTTTAATAGTTTGTCCTTATCCTTTATTTTTGCCATTTTATTATTGTATGTCTTGTTGTCCTCCTTGGGTCCCTTGTGTTGGGAAATCTGTGCATCTCCATGGCCTGAGAGACTGTCTCCTTCCCCAGATTGGGGCAGTTTTCAGCAATTACTTCCTCAAAGACACTTTCTATCCCTTTTTCTCTCTCTTCTTCTGGTACCCCTATAATACAAATATTTTTCCGTTTGGATTGGTCACACAGTTCTCTCAGTATTCTTTCATTCTTAGAGATGCTTTTTTCTCTCTGCTCCTCAGCTTCTTTGTATTCCTCTTCCCTAATTTCTATTTAATTTACCGTCTCCTCCACAGTATCAAATGTGCTTTTAATACCCTCCATAGTGTTCCTCAATGATTGTATCTCTGTCCTAAATTCGTTTCTGTGTTCTTGAATATTTTTTATACCTCTATAAGCATGTTTATGATTTTTATTTTGAAATCTCTTTCCAGAAGACTTATTCAGTGTCACTCGATCCTTTTTCTGGTGTTGAGATTTTGCTTTGATCCAAGTTCCTTTGACATTTCATATTTGTGGCCGCCTCTAGTGTCCAGAAGCTCTACTCTCTGAAGGCTGCTCAGACCCTGGAGTGATGTTGGGGATCACAGGGGAGTGGTGCTGGTGCCTGTGGGGGGAGGAAAGAGGTGTTTCGTGCTTCCCAGTTGCTATGCCTGTCTCCACTGCCAGAACCAGTGGGCCGATCACAGAGGTGTAAGCCTCTGTGCTTTGTAACTGCCGAATGCGGGACCTCCTTCCGGCTGCCCTGACACCAGGGACGGGCTGGGGTTTGCGAGCCAGGTAAGGGGTAGCCAGGAGGAAGGCGCTGCAGGCTGCATATCACGTTGGTTGGCCTTGGAGCTGCATAGCTAGCCAGGGGGATGAAGCACCTGAATATCATTTAAGTTCCCAACCTGCTGGGCAGAGTGCACCTGGACAATTTTGTCTACCTGTCCTTTGTCCTGAGCAGTAAGCTCTGTGCAATACTTGTCCTTTTAGCAGCCCTCTCGCTTTTAGGAAGTCTCTTAGACTGCCCACCCAGATCAGCTGGATATGAATCCCTGTTTTCCACAGGCAGCTGGAATCTCAGTCTCTCCAGGTATTCTTCCTGTCTTACCTTTCCAACTCCACTAATCACCAGAACACCATGCAATGCAGGTTTGTGCTCCCAGAGCAGATCTCTAGAGCTAGGTGTTCTGCAGTCCCAGGCCTCCACTCTCTCATCGTTCTGTTTCTCTCCCTCTCACTAGTGAGCTGGGGTGGGGGAAGACCTTGCATCCACCTGTATCAAGGCTTTGGTACATTACCCTGTTCCGTGAGGTATGTTCTTTTCTCCAGGTGTATGCAGTCTGGCTCAGCCTTCTTTCCTGTTCCTGTTTCAGGATTAGTTGTATTAATTATATTTTCGTATTATATGTGGTTTTAGGAGGAGGTTTCTTTCTCACCTTTCACGCCACCATCTTTAATCCTCTCCTGACACTGACATTTTTGATTAATATGGCCCTCCATTTGTCTCTCTGTTACTCATCTGGGATTATCTGTTGTTTACTCATGATTAGATTCAGGTTATGATTTCCAACGAGGACACTACACAAGTGATTTGTGCTTCTCAGGATGTCCCATCTAGGGGCACATTGATTATGTTTATCATTTGGTCAGAGTGGTGTCAGTGTCAGATGTCTCCATTGTAGAGTTACTGCTTTTCTCTTGCAACTAGTAAGCAGTCTATTGGGAAGCACTTTAAGATCTTACACATATTGTGCTCCTCATCAAAGTTTCCACCTACATTTTGCATCTATTGATGATTCTGGCCTGGTACATTTTTTTCTGTCATGGTTGCAAACTGCTCATTTCCAACTTCAGCTCTCCTTCCAGTCAACATCATCATTCTCTTGTAAGTAAAAAACATTCTGACTGATTTACTTACTCATTCAGTCACTTATTATTGGTATGAGCTTATGGATATCTGTTCTTTTTTACGGTTTTTAATTATTTTGGTGCTCATATTGTCCAGATTTTGTTAGTAGAAGAACATGGCATTCCTTGTCATGTTTTTGAGTTCCACCTTCCTTCCTGGAAAACAAGTTATCATAGGCTTATCTTTGATCTGTTCTGCCCCAGCTCTGAGCAGCCATTTCTTTGAGGAGTTCTGATTGTTTTTAGTGGGGGAATGGTATTAGAGATCAAGATCTGGGTAATAGTGTGCTCTTTGCTACTGGACTGTGGTCATCACTATGGGGTCCTGGCTTGTAGACCCTTTTAGAGGACAGATCTAGGATAGCAGCTTGTATGTGTACATGTACATCACATTGATACATAGATATATGCATACATGCATACTGGCAAACATACATTATGCATCTTAGAAATCATTAGTTCACACCAGTCTCTGTAATTCTAATCCATCTTCTCAAGGTTCTTTCTTGTCTTCCACCTCTCCATATTTGTTTGTCCTTTATTCACATTGAGAAAATTGGTTTGCAACAGTAACAACACATTAGTTTATTTATGCAACTCCATAATATAAGTAAAATAGTTTCAGAATTGGTTCATTATAGCACTCCCACAAACAAGTCTACCAAAAAGGGGTTCAAGATTTGTTTGAAGTATGCCCTCCTCACCCCACTCAATTCTGTGAGTATAAATGCTACAGTTTTAATGATTTGGATAACTTTTCTTTTAATACTGTAAGTGTGTATATGGTGTTAATTTTAAATACAGTTGAGTTGAGCTGTTTTAGTTTTCTTTCAGCATTTGCGTTTTCCTTCTTCATATCCTTGTTGATTTAATTTTTTTGAGTATGTAGAAAATGACCATTTAGTTTTCCAAAAAGTAAAATTGTATGAAAATATACACTGAGGAGAGTGTCACTCCATCTCCCCCATTCCACCCCATCCTTTATAGGCAGCAAACCTTATTGTTTTTTAGTTCATCCTTCCTTTCATAAAGGTAAGCAGATACATTTTCTTCCATTTTGTTCTTATTTCCCCTTGTGAAAGATAGCCTACTTACATGTCCTTTTGAAGTTTGCTTTTTACATTTATCAGTATCTCTTGAACATCCCTCCATATCAGTTTTCAAAGGTCTTACTAATTCATTTTATAGCTACTTACTACATTATTGTCTGTATGTCCCATAGTTTATTTAACCAATCTCTTATGCTTGGGTATTTCGTATATTTTGAAATTGCAACTAATGCTGTGATGAATAACCTCGTGCATATGTACTTTCATATTGTAAATTCCTGGAAGTGGGATCCCTGATTCAAAGGGTAATGCTTATGTATCTTATTAGATACTGCACAGTTCCACTGCATGGGGCTGTTCCATTTTGCATTCCCGCTAGCAATGTGTGGGAGTGCTGTTTCCCCACAGCCTTGCAATAGTCTACTGTGAAACTTTTGAGTTTCTCCCAATCTGATAGATGAGAAATGGTATCTCAGGGTACACTTAATTTACATTCATCTTATTATAAGTGGAGTTGAATATCTTTTCATATGTTTAAGAGCCACTTTTATAGGACATTTGATCTTTCTTTTCCTCCATTTTGGAGTTCTTTGTATTGGTGGTAACTGTTTATCAGGGATATGTATTGCAAATATTTTGTCCCAGTTTGTCATCTTGTCTTTTGATTTTGCTTGTTTTTTTTTTGTCATGTAAAATTTGGTATTTGGATTTTAGTTCTAGTTAGACTTTTCATTGTATAAGCTAGAAATCAGCATCACTCTTGATGTTTCTT
Source organism: Smutsia gigantea (assembly GCA_032199065.1). Lineage (NCBI taxonomy): Eukaryota > Metazoa > Chordata > Mammalia > Pholidota > Manidae > Smutsia > Smutsia gigantea. The sequence continues at coordinate 62,574 of JAVSCE010008408.1, forward strand.
TTTCACACATCACTTTTATCCACTGTGTTAATCAAGTTCTGTGAATTTCTCTTTCCACTTCCCCAGTTTTTCCTAACCTGAAGGAAAGGGAGACCCTGTCAACCAGAAAAAACCCTCATAAGTAAAGAATAGAGATGTTTGGTAGAATATAATATAACATATAAAGTGGAGACATCCAAGTAAGATTAGAAGTAACTTTATAGCTACCTTGTAAAGGATACTCATTTCAAGAGTAAGGTATTTGGGTGGTCTTTGGATGCTCCTCATAGTAAATGAGATGAGATTGTAAGATTGAAAAAAAGGAAAGGGACTGCAGATGGGAGTTACAAAATTATGAAGCTAGCAGTTTCAGCAGCTTTGATGAGAGATATTAGGTGCTTATATTCGGGTGTGACATTGGTTAATAAAAAGAAATTTGATAGATATCACAGTGTTCTCAGTAAGATAGAGCAATGATGTGGAGCTGAAGGTATAAAAGAGAGAATTACAGAAGACTCCAGGATTTCCTTACAAAGTGGTGTGGGTGGAGTAGAAAGTTTTGGGAAAATATATAATGAATTCTGTGTTTGATATATTACATACAAGGTGTTGATATCGGGTAGAGACATTTAGGAAATGACTGGAAATGGGATTAGGTTTTTTCTTCAGTGCTAGCTCCATCTGATAGTATAGTGACTGTCCAGAGCAGTGGTGAGAAGTCATTTGAGGCAGCTTTGACAGCTGATACACTGTCTACTTTGGGTGTTATGTACCTTGCCAGATGTGGTCCAGTTCTTGGGATCCAGGTCAGGACTAGAGACTTGAAGACGGAAGGTGACAATTAAAGGCATGAAATATGAATGAGACTGCTATGCAAAAAAAAAAAAGTATATATGGGGAATGAAATTAGAAAAAATCAACTAAAGGAAAGAGAAATCTTGGAAGACCCCCCTGGATGTTAATGAGTTGACAACATCAAAAAAAATCAGAAACTGATGGGTCTTTTGTTGGAAAAATGTATAGAAACAAAGGGAAGAGAGGATTTTAGGAAGGAGACCCTGGTTATTTGGGCTACATAGAAATCATAGACTGTAAAGACTTGGGAAAGGACATTACATTTGGACAATTAAGAGAACAATTTCAGTAATTCAGAAGGGCAAGAGCTCTATCAAATGGCATTTTTATACCTTTCTAAAGACAGTGTTAAAGAAAAATGCCCCATTAGAAAAGTAAGATGAGTTTTTGAAAGGGTAAATCATTAAGTAGGCAAGTAATGCCTGTAGATTTTTGGTAGATTTTGAAGAGGTCTGGGAAGAGGGAAATAAGTAATAATTTTAAAAAAATCCATCATGGATTGGAAACTGAATTAGAGATAGGAAATGAAAGTTATGATGAGTAAGCTCTTTTAAATCAAGCAGTATATATAAATGGTGGGAACCCTCTGGAAGCATGTAGTAAAACATTTCAGATTTTCACACAGTAGTCACAACTGGTAAAGCAAATGGTGAGAAGTTAAGTGCAGGAGTACCACTGAAGGCTCCTACTGGGCAGGGCCCTGGCAAAGTGCTCTTATTTTTGGCTGCTCAAAGTGATAACTTAAGTAAATTGGGCTATGTTTTACTAAGAATAATAAATTGTGACTAGTTTGTTCTGATACAAAGAAATAGGATATAGGAGATGTTTTTAGAGAGTACCTAGAGATACTAGCTCACTCTAGTGATTTGGCCAAAAAATAACTAAAAAGATATCTTAATTGCAGAAGCACTTTGGTATAGAAGTAGAAAGCGATGAAAATGCAATAGATTAGGGAAGAGAGATACATTATCTCATTTTTATCAAACAAAAGCACTTACACACATTGTGTAGTTCTGGTGGGCAACTCTTAAATAAGACCTAACTCACTCATACAAGACACAGGAAAGGAGAGAGAATAATGGATGAGGGAGAGTGGACATATTAAATCACATTAGAAATTCTATTTTTGTATTTATCCAGTAAATTTTCTCTCGTATTAAGCCTTATGGAGTGTCTGTAGGTCCTCTTGGATGTCTTCACTCTCATATCTGAAAAAATGACAACTTTGTTTCTTCCCTTTTTTACTCATTATACCTTTTATTTTTTATCTTACTGTTTTGTCTTGAAGTTTTAGTATAATCTCTAGTAAAAATGGTGATAGTGGGCATCTGTGTCTTATTCTTTTTTTTAAAAGGTAATGTGTCTGATGTGTTAGCATTATATATTATGTTTGCTGTAGATTTTTGACAAGATGCATTTCATTCACTTCATCATTTTAAGGTAACCTTTTTCTAGTTAAATTTTGTTTTTAATTTTTCAAATCATGAATGGTGTTGAATATTATGAAAATACTTTTTTTAGTCTCTTGAAATGATGCCGTAGTTTTGCTCCTAGGAGGTATGGAGTATGCATAAAATATGCAGTATTTTGATAACAGAAATCTCCAGTAAACTTAATAAACAGAAAAGATTGTTTCTCCAGGAATGAATAATTTTCCTCCTTGATTGCTATAGTTTGGTTCTGAATCCTATAGTCTGTGATACTGATTGCAGCTCTTGAGAAATCACCAGGAATGAATTGAACTGGGGACCTAGAGGGTCAGCTATGAATTTGCTAATAAAATATAGCATTTTTTTGTTCCGTAAGATGAACCTTGGTTCCGTTTCCTTCATAATCTGATAACTGCAGGTTTCAAATATAAGAAAACATATTTATAGTTAGATGAAAGTATGTTTTAAGTTGTTATGTAGAATTAGTACAGAAATACTGATAATATGGGTTCAGATTTATATAGAGTTCCAAGTAAAAGTGTAGGTCATGTTGAAAGAAAGCTACAAACCACCACAGTTCATTATATAAAACTTCAAAATGGATTCAATAAATTTGTATTGTTTTTATTTGCTAGCATATCTGGGTTTTTTAAATAGTATGCACTAGATGTTATTGAGAAAATATTTTAAATTGAAATTAGTGTTAATGGGTTATAATTACCTCAATCTAATGATACTCTTAAATTTCTTGCAACTAAAGGTTTTAGAAAAAATTATTACTTTTTAAATAGTTTCTCACTTTTTTGATTATTTCTATTCTCTGGGATATTATCTGTATATTAATTTCTAGAAATATATTCTGGAAAATGCCTCATTTTCATCGAATAGCTGTAGTAGCTTTTGTATGGTTAATCATTCTCTTTGGTAAAATCAAATTAACCGTTGGAGGGGAATTTGATTAAGCCATTTCTTCTCAGTTTTTTTCTTTTTCTTACTGTGTTGTGCAACATGGCAGAGCTGAGAAATCCTATTTTACTTGAAGCTGTTGACGCGTATCAGGGTCCTTCTTTGGGAGCTGTGATTTATTGGTTTTTAGATATTTGTTGTTGTTGTTATTTAGTATAGAAATGACCTGTTTGTCAAAGTGCATCTATTGACTTTAATAAGACTTTTTAAATGTGTGAGCTAAACCCTTATGAAAGTTGATATTATAATGGGTTATATTTAACTCTCATATTTAATTAAATTCAACATTTTTTATGCTAATATTTTATTTCAATTGTATATTCCAAACTTGTTATATAAATATTTCCATACAAATTAATAGTATAACTTCATTATTAAAATACTGTTTCAGTCTTTTATTTTGCATTATCATCTGTTGTAATATTTCTTTTTTCAATTTTTTTATTGAAGTGTAGTTGATATACAATATTATATTGGTTTCAAGTATACAACATTGTGATTCAGCAGTTAAATACATTATTAAATGCTCATGCCAACTATTGTAGTTACTGTCAACATAGATGTTAAAGAATTATTGACTATGTTCTCTATGCTATAGTCTCTACTGCAGTGACTAATTTATATTACTATTGAAATTTTGTGCCTCTTTATCCCCTTCACCTATTTCACCCACCTACCGTAACTCCTCCCCCATCAGTCACTTCTCAGTGTCTATGAGTCCTCTGCTGTTGTGTTCTGTTTTGTTTTTAGAGTCCACATATAAGTGAAATCATAAGGTATTTGTCTTTCTCTGCCTGGCTTATTTCACTTAGCAAAATATCCTCTAAGTCTGTCCATTTTGTTGCAAATGGCAGGATTTCTTTCTTTTTTGGCTGAAAAATATCCCATTGTGCATATATTCCACATCTTTATCCATTCATCTATTGACAGTTTGGTTGCTTATCTTGTTATTGTAAGTAATGTGGCTATAAACATAGGGGTGCATATATCTTCTCAAATTAGAGATTTTATTTTCTTCAGGTAAATTCCTAGAAATGGGATTACTGGATTGAATGGTACATCTATTTTTAGTTTTTTGAGGAACCTCCATGTTGTTTTCCATAGTGGCTGCACTAATTTACATTCCCACCAGCAGTGTAGGAGGATTCCCTCTTTTCCACATCCTTGCTAACACTTGTTAAATCTTGTCTTTTGGATGGTGGCCATCCTGACTGGTGTGAGGTGAGATATCTCATTTTGGTTTTGATTTGCATTTCCCTGATGATTAGTGATGTGGAGCGTCTTTTCATGTGCCTGTTGGCCATCTGTATTTCTTCTTTGGGAAAATGTCTATTCAGGTCTTCTACCCATTTTGAATTGGATTAATTGTTTGTTTGGTGTTGAGTTGTATGAGTTCTTCATATATTTTGGATGTTACCCCCTTATCAGATAAGTCATTTATGAATATATTCTCCCATATTGTAGGTTGCCTTTTTGTTTTGTTGATGGTTTTCTTTGCTGTGCAGAGGCCTTTTAGTTTGGCGTAGACCCACTTGTTTATTTTTGCTTTTGTGTCACTTGCATGGGGAGATGTGTCCAGAAAAAAAATTACTCATACTTATGTTTAAGAGATTTTTGCCTATGTTTTCTTCTAAGAGTTTTATGGTTTCATGTCTTATACTTAGGTCTTTAATCCATTTCAGTTTACATTTGTGTATGGTGTTAGGGAGTAATCCAGTTTCATTCTCTTGCATGTAGCTGTCCAGTTTCCCCAGCACCATTTATTGAAGAGACTGTCTTTTCGCCATTGTATATTCTTGCCTGTTTTGTCATATATTAATTGCATGGGTTAATTTCTGGGCTGTCTATTCTGTTCCACTGATCTGTCTGTTTTTGTGCTAGTATCATACTGTTTTGATTCTTGTACCTTTGTAGATAGCTTGAAGTCAGGGAGCTTAATATTCCCAGCTGTGTTCATCTTTTTCAAGATTGCTTTGTCTATTCTGGGTCTTTTGTAGTGCCCAATAAATTTTAGGATTATTTGTTTAGTTCATTGAAAAATGCCATTGATATTGATATTTTGATGGGATTTCATTAACTCTGTAGATTGGGCAGGATGGCCATTTAGATAATATTCTTCCTATCCATGGGATAGATTTCTATTTTTTTGTGTCTTCTTCAGTTTCTTTCATCAGTGTCTTACAGTTTTTGGAGTACAGGTCTTTCACCTTTGGTTAGGTCTACTCCTAGGTATTTTATTCTTTATGATGCAATTGTAAATGGAATTGTTTTCTTGATTTCACTTTCTGCTAGTTCATTGCTAGTATATAGGAATGCAACAGATGTCTGTATATTGATTTTGTATCCTGTGATTTTTTTGAATCTAGTTATTAGTTCTAATAGTTTTTTGGTGGAGTCTTTAGGGTTTTTTTTCTATACATAGTATCCTGACATCTGCAAATAGTGACAGTTTTAGTTCTTCCTTGACAATTTGGATGCCTTTTATCTCTTTTTCTTGTATATTGCTGTGATTGGGGCTTCCAGTACTATGCCGAATGAAAGTGGTAAAGGTGGGCATCCTCATCTAGTTCTTGATCTTGGGAGAAAAGCCTTCAGCTTTTCTCTATTGAGTATGATGTTACCTGTGGGTTTGTCATATATGGCCTTTATTATGTTGAGGTACTTGCGCTCTATACCCATGTTGTTGAGAGTTTTTATCATGAATGGATGTTGAATTGTGTCAAATGCTTTTTTGGCATCTGTTGACATGATCACATGGTTTTTATCCTTCTTTTTGTTAGTGGAGTATCACATTGATTGATTTATAAATATTGTATTATCTTTTCATCCCTGGAATAAATCCCACTTTTGGCCATGGTGGATGATCCTTTTGATGTATTTTTGAATTTGGTTTGCTAATATTTTGGTGAGGATTTTTGCATCTGTGTTCATCATGGATATTGGTGTGTAATTTTATTGCATTGTATTTTAGACAAAGTGATGCTGGCCCCATAGAATGAATTTGGAAGTATTAACTCCTATTTTTTGGAATACATTAAGAAGAATGGGTATTAGCTCTTCTTTAAATGTTTGGTAGAATTCACCTGTAAAGCCATCTGGTCCTGGATTTTTGGGGGGAACTTTTTCAATTACCAGTTTTATTTTGCAACTGGTAATTAGTCTGTTCAGATTCTCTCTTCCTGGGTCAGTCTTGCAAGGTTGTACATTTCTGGAATTTGTCCATTTCTTCTAGGTTGTCCAATTTATTGGCATATAATTTTTCATAGAAGTCTCTTACAATTCTTTGAATTTAATCAGTTATAGTATTCTTATGTTCCATATATCTTAGATAACCAGAGATTTGAGTAAAATAATAAAATATAAATACTTGAGAATTGGAAACTATTAGGAAGCTTGTGATTGACTTCATGAGAGAAGGGGCAAGGAGGTGGGCAGGAGTGTAATGATAAGTAAGAGACGTATTTTTCTTATGATCTATCACAGTTCAGAAGAGGGAAACTAGCAAGATAAATGTGCTTAGAACTGTATAACAGGCTTTTATGATTTATTATTTTTTAAGAGTATAATAAAATAGTCATAATAATTTGGTGCGTGATCTCATCTGTTCATCCATTCATAGTCTATTCACTATGCTGAAAATATCTATTATTACACATCTCATAACTGTAATTTCCATATTGCATTATTAGATGTTACAAAGCCCTTTTTTTCCTTAACTAACAGAAACCTCACATGATTTGTCTTTTGCAATTGAGCATGTTAATGCATACACGTTAATAGTAACTGCTTTGCTTCTGAAGAACAAAGTATACATTCCTGATTTTTAATCACAGAAGTTGATAAAATGTGAACTTTTTCTCCTACATGATTGAGTTTTCTGGTTAGTAAAAGAATACGCTTTTTTCTTTTTAAAATATTTAGTTGTTTTCTGTGCTCCGAACAAACACTTCTGAATATAACAACGTTGGCTAGGTAAACTATAGACATTTTTAGTACATTTAAATCCTTGGAAAACTTAATTGAGTACTGCTAAGATTTCAAGTCCTGACAAATTCTAGGTTTTCCTGATGTACATGGCCCTTTGAATGTTATAAGTTTGTGTATGTTTGAATTAAGAGGTTTCATATTTTAAAGTACATAATATGTGACTAATATTTATTGTAGTTTAGGAGCTTAACTCCTTTAAGAAATCATGTTAATGTGTTACTCATTTATGCAAAGATACCCTGAGATTTTTTTTTAATGAAGAACAGTTGACATACAATATTATATTAGTTTCAGGTGTACAATATAATTATTTGATATTTACATACATCACAAAATGGTCACCACAATAACTATAGTTACTGTCACCATACAGAGTTGTTTAATATTATTGACTATTCCCTTAGCTGCATACTACATCCCATGTATTAATGCTTTTATTGGAAGATTGTGCTTAATACTTTTCACCTATCTTTCCCTTCCTCTGACCCAACTAACCTCTAGAAACCATCAGTTTGTTGTCTGAATCTATGAATCTGTTTTCTGTTTCTGTTTTGTTTTTTTAGATTCCACATATAAGTAAAGTCATAAGATGTTTGTCTTTCTCTGTCTCACTTATTTCACTTAGTATAATACCCTCTATGTCCATCCATGTTGTCACAAATTACATTGTTTTTTAATGGCTGAATAACATTCCATTGTATATATGTACCACACTTTTAGCCATTCACCTATCAATGGACACTTAGGTTGTTTCTGTGGCTTGGCTATTGTATATAGCACAGCTATGAACACAGGTGTGCATGTCTTTTCAAATTAGTGTTTTTGTCTTCTTCAGAAAAATGAATTGAAGTATTGTATCATAAGATAGTTCTATTTTTGATTTTTGAGGAACCTCCATACAGTTTTCCATAGTGTCTTCACCTGTGATGCATTTACATTTACATTCCTTCCCACAGTGCATGAGGGCCACCTTTTCATTACATCTTCGCCAACATTTGTTAATTCTTGTCTTTTTGATACTAGTCATTCTGACAGGTGTGAAGTGGTAATGCTTTATGGTTTTGAGTTGTATTTCCCCAATGGTCAGTGATGTTGAACATCTTTTCATGTGCCTGTTGGCCATCTCTATGTCTTCTTTGGAAAAATGTCTATTCAGGTCTTCTGCCATTTTTTAATCAGATTGTTTGTTTTTTTCGGTATTGAGTTTTATGAGTTGTATATATTTTGGATGTTAACCCCTTATCAGATAGGTCATTTACAAATACATTGTCCTATTCGGTAGGTTGCCTTTTCATTTTGTTTATGCTTTTCTTCACTGTGCAACACTTTTTGGTCCGATATAGTTCCATTTGCTTATATTTGCTTTTGTTTTCCTAGCTTGAAGAGACAGATCCAAAAAAATACTGCTAAGAGCAAAGTCAAAAAGCTTAGTGCCTGTGTTTTCTTATAGGAGTTATATGATTTCAGGTATTATATTTAAGACTTCAATCCATTTTTAGTTCATTTTTGTATATGGTATAAGAAAGTGATCCAGTTTCATTCTTTTACATATAGCTGTCCAATTTTCTCAACACCATTTACTGAAGAGAGTATCTTTTCCCCATAGTGTATTCTTTCTTTTTTGTTGTGGAATAATTGATCATGTAAGTGTGGGATTATTTCTCAGTGATCTTTTCTGTTACATTTATCTATGTGTCTGTTTTTGTGCCAGGACCATACTTTTTTGATTACTGTATCTTTGTACTATGTTTTGAAATCTGGGGGCATACCTCCAGTTTTGTTCTTTCTCAAAACTGCTTTGGATATTATGGGCCCTTTGTGGTTTCATACAGATTTTAGGATTATTTATTTTAGTTCTGTGAAAAATGCCTTTGGTATTCTGATAGGGATTGCATTGACTCTGTAGATTACTTTGGTAGTATGGACATTTTAACAATATTTATTCTTCCAATTCATGAGCACAGAATATGTCTCCACTTATTTATGTACTCTAATATTTCTTTGTTCATTGTTCCTTAGTTTTCGGAGTATAGATCTTTTACTTCCTTTGTTAAATTTATTCCTACGTGTTTTATTATTTTTGATAAAACTGTAAATGGGATTGTTTTAATTTACCTTTCTGCTAGTTTGTTACAACTGTATAGACATGCAACAGATTTCTCTATGTTGATTTTGTATCCTGTGACTTTGCTGAATCCAGTTATTAGTTATAATAGTTTTTTGGTGGAGTTTTTAGGGTTTTTTACATATAGTGTCCTTTCATCTGCAAATCGTGACAGTTTTACTTCTTCCTCAACAGATTGGATGCCATTTATCTCTCTCTTTTTTTTTGTCTATTGCTGTGGCTAGCTATTCCAGTACTGTTTTATTAAGTGATGAGAGTTGGCACCCCTGTCTTGTTCCTGATCTTAGAGGAAATGCTTTCAGATTTTATCTATTGAGTATGATGTTAACTGTAGGTTTATCATATATGGCCTTTATTATGTTCTCTGGATATCCACTTCATTGAGAGGTTTTATCATAAATGGATGTTGAATTTTTTCTAATGTTTTTTTCCTGCACTTATGGAGATGATTACATGATTTTTGCCCTTTATTTTGTTAATGAGGTATATCATGTTGATTGATTTGTGGATATTGAACCATCCTTGCATCTCTGGAATAAATCCTACTTGATCATGTTGTGTTATCCTTTTAATGTAGTGTTGAATATGGTTTGCTAATATTTTGTTGAAGATTTTTGCATCTTTGTTCATCAGGGATATTGACCTGTAACTTTTGTTGTCTTGTGGTATTCTTTTTTGTTTTTTTTTCTTATCAGGGTAGTGCTGACCTTGTAGAATGACCTTGGAAACATTATTTCTCCTTCATTTTTGGGGGATAGTTTGAGAAGGATAGGTATTAATTTTTAAAGTTAATATTTGACAGAATTCACCTGTGAAGCTGTCTGGTTGTGTACTTTTGTTTTTTGAGGGGGGAGTTTTTGATTACTGATACAAGTTCCCTGTTAGTTCTTAATTTGTTCAGATTTTATATTTTTCCTGATTCAGTCCTGGAAGATTTTTTTTAGGAATTTATTTCTTTCAGATTGTACAATTTGTTGGTGTATAATTGTTCATAGTAATTTTTAATGATCATTTGTATTTTTGTGGTATCAGTTGTAACCTCTTCATTTCTGATTTTGTTTGGGCCATCCATGTTTTTTTCTTTATGAGTCTTGCTATAGATTTATCAATTTTGTTCTTTTCAAGGACTCAGCTGTTAGTTTCATTAATATTTTATATTGTTTTTTTTCTATTTTAGTCTCTTTCATTTGTTTCCATTCTAATCTTTTTTTCCGTCCTTCTGCTAACTTTGGACTTTGTTCCTCTTTTTCTTTTCCTTTAGCTGTAAATTTAGAATGTTTATTTGGGTTTTTTTTTTCTTAAGTGGACCTGTATGCCCCTCTTAGAACTGCTTTTGCTGTGTCCCATAGATGCTGGAGCATTGTATTTTCATTTTTATCTGTCTCAAAATATTTTTTGATTACCTCTTTGACTTCTTCATTTGACCTACTGGTTAATAGCATGTTGTTTAGAATCCATCCATCTGTATTTTTTCCAGCTTTCTTCCTGTAATTGATTTCTAGTTTCATGCTGTATGGTTGGAAAAGATGCTTGATGTGATTTCAATTTTTAATTTATTGAGATTTGTTTTGTAGTCTTACATGATGTATCTTGGTGAGTGTTCCATGTACCCTTGAGAAGAATGTGTAGTCTGTTGTTTTTGGATGGAATGTTCTGTATATACCTATTAAGTCCTTCTGATCTAATGTGTCATTCAAGGTCAGTGTTTCCTTATTAATTTTCTGTATGGATGATGTATTTATTGATGTAAGTAGGCTATTAAAGTGCTGTGCTATTATTTTGTTACTGTAAATTTCTTCCTTTGTGTTTTAATATTTTGCTTTACATATTTAGGTGCTCCTATGTTGGGTGTCTAGATATTCACAAGTATATCTTCTTTTTGGAATAATCCCTTTATCATTATGTAATAACCTTCTTTGTGTTTTGTTACAACCTTTGTTTTAAAGCCTTTTTCTGATACAGGTATTGGTCCCCAGCTTTCTTTCATTTTCATTTGCATGGAATATCTTTTTCTATGCCTTCATTTTCAGTCTGTGTGTATCCTTAAATCTGAAGAGTGTCTCTTTTAGACAGCATGTAGATTAATCTTATTTTTTTATCCATTCAGTCTACCCTATGCCTTTTGGTTGGAACATTTAGTCCATTTACATTTAAAGTCATTATCCATAAGTATGTACTTGTTGCCCTTTATTTGGGGTGTTGCTGTGGACCTCAAATCTTTTGCTCCTAGGGAAAAGTTCTGTACCTTTGAAATCCCTCTGACCATGGAGCACCATGCCTGGGATGTGGTTCTTTCTTCATATTGTTGACTGTTCTACCCTCTTGGTAATCTCCTCTGTTGAGGAGGCTCTGTTTATCCAGTTTCTAGGTTTCCTTCTGTTTCACCTGAGGGATTCAGCCCTGGGTAGTTGCACTATGGATTTAGTGAGATCAGAAAATGACAATGGAAAATTCTTGGGGTAAAAGGGCTTATGCCCAGCTTTATTCCCATGGTGGTAGGTTGAGCACTAGAATCATGTCTGCATTCAGCAGTCTGCAGGTCCATAATCCACCTCAGTCTCTGCCTCCACTCAGATCACTGGGCAGAGCTCTTTATATAGTGACTCAGTAAATAATAGCCCATTGCCTATGGATGTGGAAGGAATAGCCTAGCAGGAGGCCAATTACATCATCAACTAGTCATGGGTCAGGTGAGAATACTGGCCATAGGAACTTCCATTTTCCCCACACCTTCCTAGATTCATTATGTATATAGTTGTGGATTATTGTGTCCATGGGAGGAGGTGAGCTCAAGATCTTCCTACCCCCCATCTTGGACCATCACCCTGAGCTTGTGAATTTTATGAAGCTGGGAAGGCCAGCCATTAGGAAATGCAGCTCAGCTGCTTTGTGAAGAGATTTTGCTCCAATGAGAGGTTTTTGTTTAAAAAGAAAGGTTAGCCAAGTAGAGAACTGTATTAATATAAAGATGGGTGTGTGGGGCATGTGGAAGCCTGAGAGTTATTTGAACCAAAAATATCATGGTTCTTAGCAAGTTACTATAAAGTTATGTTAAGTTGTTTCTAGGTACCAAATCTTTATTAAATACAGCTTGAAACAGACTAAGCTACTGTGGATCAAAATAATCATAGGCAAAAGAAAATACACCATAGTAATTTTTGAACTTAGTTATTAAAAAAAAATTCTCATACATGAGAATTAAAATGATTTACTAATGTATTTCCTAAAAATAACTTATAAATAATATATACATGATGAAATCTTAACTATCATATGAGCTCTGTTTTCTGGTCAAGATTATTCCTTTTTTTTAAGAGCTAGAATAGTGGCTAAATTTGCCCCATTTTAAATATGTGCTGACATAGTGTGTATAAAATAAAGGTTCCTAGGGCCAGGGTTCTCACCTGGCCCTGGTCGGCTTGCTCAGTACACACACGTGGACAGTACGTTGTTACTGACTCTATAGCTGTACCACTGCAGGACAGCAGAGGCTGGAGTGGTGGCAGCACTGAGGACAGAGACTGTGTAGAGAGGCCCCGAGGCAGAGACCGGTTTGCTGCATGCAGACTCGCTCCGAGTGGATGGGATTCTAGTGATTGACCTGCCACCATGGGAATAAAGTTGGGTATAAACCCTTTCACCCCAAGAATGTTCCATTGTCATTTTTTTTCAGTCTCACTGAATCCATAGTGAAATTGTCCAGGGCTGAAACCCTTTGGCAAGACAGAGTGTCACAGACCTGAGTTTAAATAACATTTATTAACTGTGATATTAAATAAGTTTAACAATGCCTACATTTCTTGAATTTGAACAAGTGAGAATAATTATAATAGTAATAAGACTTGTTCATAGAGCTGTAATGGAATTAAATAAAATGACATTTTCTAAAATAACACAAAGAAGAGTCTTTCTTTGGGACAGTCTTCCCTTCCCCTCCCCCCGTCCCCAGGTATCATGGGCTTAGAAATTAGTATCATCAGACATTGCTCAGAAGAGCAGTTGTATGTTTAAAAGTTACTTATTGGAGTCTTTAGTTAGGGACATTTCTAAATGCTTTCAATGAAAGATAGTATTTCCTTCAATACTTAGGTTGTCATGTTTGAAAAGCAGAAACGGTTTTAGGTTAGGTAACCAAATTTTCAGGATTTTTTTTTCCTTATGTAAATACTGTTCTGGGGAATATCTTGCCAATTGGTTTCAGCCCTAGACAAGTTCACTATGGATTCAGTGAGACTGAAAAAATGACAGTGGAATGTCCTTGGGGTGAAAAGGTTGTGCCCAACTTTATTCCCATGGTGGCAGGTCAATCTCTAGACTCCCATCCACTCAGAGCGAGTCTGCATGCAGCAAGCCAGTCCCTGCCTCTGGGCCACTCCGCCCTCGCAGCCGTCTCTCAGTCTCTGACCTCGGTGCTTCCACCACTCCAGCCTCTGCTCTCCTGCAGCTGTGCTACCTTGTTGCCCAGAGCACTGGACGGAGCTCTTTATATAGAGTCACAACGTATTGCCTACAGTTGATAATATGGGTGAATGTAGTAACCACATGTTTTTCATATTAAATCTTAATAAAAAAAAGAAAAAACCTTCACTTTCTCCAAAGGAATCTCCGAAGGGTAAACTTACTGTTTACTCTTTATGCAGTGAGTAGTCCAATACAGTGGACGGGGAAGGGTGTCTTCCTTAGAGTGGTCAGCGTTTTTGAAGACTCAATAAAACTTTTCGAAATCTGTCATTATAGGAGCATAGTGGTTAGCCATGCATTTTACTGTCATCTTTCTCTTTTGTTAACTTGGATGAGGGAAATAACTGTAAAGATCAACACAAAAGACTTCTAGGAATATTTCTTTTTTCTTTTTTTTGTTAAGATTTAACATGAAAAACATGTGGTTATTACATTCACCCATATTATCAAGTCTCCCCATACCCCATTGCAGTCACTGTCCATCAGCATAGTAAGATGCCACAGAGTCACTACTTGTCTTCTCTGTGCTACACTGCCTTCCTTTTGACCCATACCCACACCATGTGTGCCAATTATAATGCCCCTCAATCCCCTTCTCCCTCCCTACCTACCCACCCTCTCCCACCCCTCCTCTTTGGTAACCATTAGTCCCTTCTTGGAATCTGTGAGTCTGCTGCTGTTTTGTTCCTTCAGTTTTTCCTTATTGTTATACTCCACAAATGAGGGAAATCATTTGGTACTTGTCTTCCTCTGCCTGGCTTATTTCACTGAGCATAATACCCTCTAGCCCAATCCACATTGTTGCAAATGGTAGGATTTGTTCTCCTCTTATGGCTGAATAATATTCAATTGTGTATATGTACCACATCTTCTTTATTCATTCATCTACTGATGGACACTTACGTTGCTTCCGTATCTTGGCTATTGTAAATAGTGCTGCAATAAACATAGGGGTGCATACGTCTTTTTGAATCTGGGATCTTGTTTTCTTCGTGTAAATTCCTAGGAGTGGAATTCTTGGGTCAAATGGTATTTCTATTTTTACTTGTTTGAGGAACCTCCATATTGCTTTCCACAATGGTTGAACTAGTTTACATTCCCTCCAGCAGTGTAGGAGGGTTCCCCTTTCTCCACATCCTCTCCAGCATTTGTTGTTTCTTGTCTTCTGGATGTTGGCCATACTAACTGGTGTGAGGTGATTATCTCATTGTGGTCAATTTGCATTTCCCTGATAATTAGCAATGTGGAGCATCTTTTCATGTGTCTGTTGGCCATCTGAATTTCTTCTTTGGTGAAGTGTCTGTTCATACCCTCTGCCTATTTTTAATCGAGTTATTTTTTTTTTGGGTGTTGAGGTGTGGAAGTTCTTTATATATTTTGGATGTTAATCCCTTGTCGGATATGTCATTTTCAAATATATTTGACTCTGGGCCTCATTTGTTGTTCTTTTTCTAGTTTAATTAATTATGAGTTTAGGCTGATCATATTGGATTGTTCTTTTTTCCTGAGGTAAGCCTGTGTTGCAATATACTTCCCTCCTAACATGGCCTTCATTGCATCCCACAGATTTTGTGGTGTTGAGTTATTGTTTTCATTTGTCTCCATATATTGCTTGATCTCTGTTTTTTTTGGTCATTGATCCATTGATTATATAGGAGCATGTTGTTAAGCCTCCATGTGTTTGTGGGCTTTTCCATTTTCTTTGCGTAATTTATTTATAGTTTCATACCTTTATGGTCTGAGAAGCTGGCTGGTACAATTTCAGACTTTTTGAATTTACTGAGGCTCTTTTTGTGGCCTAGTGTATGATCTATTCTTGAAAATGTTCCATGTGCACTTGAAAAGAATCTATATCTTGCTGCTTTTGGGTGGAGAGTTCTGTAGGTCTGTTAGGTCCATGTGTTGTAATGTGTTGTTCAGTGCCTCTGTCTCCTTACTTATTTTCTGTCTGGCTGATCTGTCCTTTGGAGTGAGTGATATGTTGAAGTCTCCGAAAGTGAATGCATTGCATTCTATTTCTGCCTTTAATGCCGTTTAGTATTTGTTGCACATATTTGGGTGCTCCTATGTTGGGTGCATAGATATGTATAATGGTTATATTCTCTTGTTGGACTGACTCCTTTATCATTATGTAATGTCCTTGTCTGTAGTTATTTCCTTTGTTTTGAAATCTATTTTGTCTGATACTAGTACTGCAGCTCCTGCTTTTTTCTCCCTGTTAGTTGCATGAAATACCTTTTTCCATCCCTTCACTTTCAGTCAGGCTATGTCTTTGGGTTTAAAGTGCGTCTCTTGTAGGCAGCATATAGATGGATCTTGTTTTTTTTTCCATTCAGCAACTCTATGTCTTTTGATCCGTGCATTCAGACCATTTAGGGTGATTATCGACAGGTATATACTTATTGCCAGGGTAGGCTTTAGATTCGTGGTTACCAAAGGTTCAAGGGTAGCTTCTTTACTAACAGTCTGACTTAACTCAGTACGCTATTACAAACACAATGTAAAGGTTCTTTTTGTTTTCCTTTCTTCGTCCTCCACTCTTTATATATTAGGTATCATATCCTGTTCTCTTTGTGTATGCCTTGACTGACTTTGGGGGTAGTTGATTTAATTTTGCATTTGCTTAGTAATTAATTCGTCTACTTCCTTTATTGTGGTTTTATTTTCTCTGGTAACAGCTATTTAGCCTTAGGAACACTTCCATCTGGAGCAGTCCCTCCAAAATACACTGTAGAGATAGTTTGTGGTAGGTAAATTCTCTCAACTTTTGCTTATCTTGAAATTGTTTAATCCCTCCTTCAAATTTAAATGATAATATTTCCGGGTAGAGTATTCTTGGTTGGAGGCCCTTCTGTTTCATTGCATTAAATATGTCAGGCTACTCCCTTCTGGTCTGTAAGGTTTCTGTTGAGAAATCTGATGATAACCTGATGGATTTTCCTTTGTATGTGATCTTTTTTCTTTCTCTAGCTGCTTTTAAAAGTCTGTCCTCATCCTTGATCTTTGCCAGTTTAATTATTATATGTCTTGGTGTTGTCTTCCTTGGGTCCCTTGTGTTGGGAGATCTGTGCACATCCGTGGCCTGAGAGACTATCTTTTCTCAAGATTGGGGAAGTTTTTAGCAATTACCTCCTCAGAGACACTTTCTATACCTTTTTCTTTCTCTTCTTCTTCTGGTACCCCTATAATGCAAATATTGTTCTGTTTGGATTGGTCACACAGTTCTTTTAATATTCTCTCATTCCTAGAAATCCTTTTTTTTCTCTGTGCTTCAGCTTCTTTGTATTCCTATTCTCTAATTATACAGTTTCATATACTGTCTCTTCTATTTCATCTAATCTGCTTTTAAATCCTTCCATTGTATGTTTCATTTCAGATACTGTGTTTTTCAAAGTTTCTGTCTCTTTCATGAAGTCCTCCGTAAGGTCTTGAATAGTTTTCTGTAGCTCCGTGAGCATGTTTATGATTTTTCTTTTGAAATCTTTTTCAGGAAAATTGGCAATTTCAATTTCACTTGTCCCTCTTTCTGGTGTTTGTGGGTTTTTGGTTTGTACCAGGTTCTTTTGACATTTCATATTTGTAGAAATAACTTGGTGTATGCAGCTCCCTCTACTGCCCAGAATCTCTACTCTCTGGAGCTGCTCAGCGCCTGTAGTGATAGTGGGGTTTGCAGTCGTGTGGTGCTGTTGTCTGCCAGGGGAGAAAGAGCTCTTTCCTGCTTCGAGGCTGCAGTACCTGCCTGCACTGCGAGGCCCACTGGATTGGGTGTGCAGGGAGGAGCCTCTGTGTTATTCACTTGTAGCTGCCTTAAGTGGGGCCACCCTCTGGCTGGCCTGGTGTAATGGTGGGCCAGCCTGTGTATGAGCCAGTGCCAGCCAGGCGGAAGAAGCAGCAGGCCGCATATAGCTGTGGGGTCCTTGTAGCTGCATTGCAGGCTGTGGAATCAAGTGCCTGAATCTTCTGAAAGTTCCCAACCTGCTGGGGTGAGTGTGCCGGGACAATTTTGTCCACCCCTTCTTTCTCCTGAGCAGCAAGCTCTGTGCAGTCCTTGTCCCTTCAGCAGCCCTCTCGCTGTTAGGAAATCTCTCAGTGTGCCCACCTTTCTCTTTTCCCTGAGCTGCTGGTTATGGGTACTTGTTCTCCACAAGCAGCTGGAATCTCAGTCTCTCCATGTGTTCTTCCTGTCTTAGCTTTCTAACCCCACTAATCTCCAGAGCCTCATGTAATGTAGATTCGTGATGCCAGAGCAGATCCCCAGGGCTGGGTGTTCTGCAGTCCCTAGCCTCCACCCCTTCTCTGCTCTGTTTCTCTTCCTTCTGCCTGTGAGCTTGGTTGGGGGAAGGGCTTGGTTCCCACTGGATCACAGCTTTGGTACTTTACCCTTTTCTGTAAGGTCTCCTCTTTTCCCCAGGTATAGGCAGTCTGCCACAGCCTTCTTCCCTGTTGCTCTTTCAGCATTTGTTGTATTTGCTGTGTTTTCATATTATATATGGTTTTGGGAGGAGGTTTCTGTCTCATCTCTCACACCACCATCTTTAAGCCTTCTAAGATTATTTTTTAAAGACTGACATTGGGCAATTTTTTTTAACGTCCTCAGAGTTGGGTGCCTTAATTGGGTTTCTGCCCTTGGAGAGTAATAAGTGATTGTCCTAGATTTGTTGCGAATTTCCTGTATCGAAAGTAGAATACACTAATTTTTTAAAAAACAACTTTTAACCCATTTTGATCATAAAACCAAAGGTTTTCACGTACTGTATTTTTCATATTTACGATTTTCCTCTTCTCATTTCACCAATTTATAATCTAATACAATATTTTTCTTACAGAATTTCGAATAGTCTTAGTTTTATGTGTTTTATTTCAATATGAGACTGTAGTAATGATTTATCTTGGAATCTGAATATTTTTAAAGTGTTTTTTGAAGATTACATTAAAGTTTTTCTCTGAGTAGCAAAAAAATGACATTAGTAATGTAAATTAATTCACTGATGTTTTATTGAGTTAGTTGACTGAAAGCACTGATAGATGTGTGATCTTTATTTTGCTGGAGTGTTTCAAATCTACTAAACAAATAATCAAATGCAAACTTTAAATTCAGCTGGATTATCTACAGAAATAAGTAGCTCCAAATGAGATATTATGTGAATCATGGAGACCACAACTTGGCAACTTTTTAAAGAGACTACTCGAGTTGGAAATACTTCTAGGCTTGCAGTAGTGCTGCTTAGAATCAAGGAAACTTTCTAAAATAAAAAGAAACTAAATCTCATATATTTGTGGAATTAGTAGTGATTCTAGAAACTTCACATTAGCCAGGAATTCAAATTACTTGATGTTATAAAACTTGTTGAAATTAGAATTGATCATTCATTTGTTCCTTACTTTATCCTCATCATATCTTTTTTAGGGATACAAGATACTAAGGGAGATATTTATTTGAAGTGATATAGTATGTTCTTTTTCTTTTAATCACCGTTTTTCTTATCCCTTCCTCTTCTTCCCATTTTTTATTCCTTTCATTGCACAAATAATTTTCTTAACTCCTAGAATAGAAACCTTGGAAATTTACTGAATTTATTTTTTTTCTTCTATTTCTATGTCTCAGTACCACCAGTTTTTGCATTTTCTCTTGCCTCTGAATCCTCCATTTCTATAGCTGTTTTTGCTACTTTGGTTATTGGTACTCTGTCTTTTCATTGGAATTGTCTTTCTGAAATACTCAGTACCTGGTAATTGATTCAGCCATTTTTTTCTATGTTTCTACTCATGAACAACATTATCCAGTTTAGATTTCCTTTATTTCTTTTTGAGAAACGGATAATAAGCAGTGACATCCATAAAGGAACAGTAGTTTGGTAGTCAAGTTTAAGTGGTTTGATAAGCATGAGCCACAAAGCAGAAAAAGAAATCTTAACTGAGTCCTTTGGAGAGCTAACTTACCTGTTCTTTCTGTGTTTTCAATTAGTTTTGTCCTCTTATGTTCTCCGAGAACTAAAGCTTCCTCAAATTTCTAGATAACTTAAGATAGTAACTACTTTTCATACATTCCTCCAGTGCAATGTAGTATGTTTTGAGTTTTTCTTTTTGCACTGGTTAAGCAGGACAAATTACAGTGTTTATTGGATATAAGGTGACAGGTAGGTGACGTTACAAAAAGACAATAGATTTTAAAGAAAAGAAACTTGAAACAAATGGAATAGCATAAGGAGGAGTACTTAATGGGATGTGAAACAATAAATCTGGAACTGAGAATTTAGAAAACAAAATACAATTATGGACAATGCTTAAAGTTTCATCCTGTTTAAGGTAATTTTTTAAAGAATCTTATTTTCTTCTTAACGGAACATATTTAAAAGGGAATACATTAATTACAGATATGCTTTATCGTTACTGTATTGTGAAGGGTGTTTACTTTGAAAAGTGTGCCTTATGTCTGCCACAGGAAATAGACAAAGACTAGCACAAGCTTAAGGGAATTTTTCATCTCTTGGAGTTCAGTTGAGTCTGCAGCTTTCCTAGGGAACCCATAGTTCCTGGAATTTTCTAATTATTCACAGGTCATTTAGATGGGTCTTTAGAATGAACCTCCAGTGCCGAAAGCAACCCTCAGAATTGACCTAACCTCTTTTGGTTCATTTAAATAGAGTGATTGAGACTAATATTTCTTGTTTGTAAGCTGATATGACTTGGGTATCGAGAGCTTGTTACTAAATGGAACCAGGACATAAAGAACAGAGGTTATCTTTTTGGCATCAAGACAATATCAGAAGATATTATTGTCAAATCACAAAAATTCTCTTTCTCCATTATACATACATTGGTTTCTGTTTTGCCTGGAGGTTAGGGTAATGTAGGATCTAATTTGGAGCAAACCTATGGTTAGTGAAAAATGAACATGGCTATTTATGAGAAAATAATGTTATGTACTACTACATGATGAAGAGTTATTTTGGAAATGAAGATAAATTTTATTATTAGGACAACTTGAAAGCATTTTCATTTACCATAAAAGGGAAAGAGCCAGTATTATGTCAATACTTTTGGGATCATTGGCTATATGAAAGCTTATAAAGTTAAGGGAATTCATGAACAGAGTGAGTAATGGTCAGGTAAATTACACTGATAATTGCCTTTATTGATGTAGCATGGTGTAATGATTTAAGACCATATGGACTCTGGGTTCAGATTGCCTGGGCTCAAATCCTAGCTTTACCATATGTTAGCAATGATAGCAGTGAGATCTTGGGCAAGCTAGTATGTTTATGTTCTTCTTAGCTGTTTTTGTTTTTTGATGGGGATTAAGGTGGAGGTGAGTAGTTTTTAAATGAGATATGCCGTATAAATATCAATATCATAGTGTTGTACTGATGTTAGTTACTAAAGTTCTTTTTTCAAGCAACTTTTATTATTATCTATCTATCCTCTGTAATGGTTCTAATGTAAGTCATGGGGTTAAAAAAAAAGAAGCCAAAAATAGACCTGAGTGTGTATTTTATTTGATCCAGAGGAATAGAGAAGATGCTGTGTAATAATCTTTAAACTTAAACTGCCCACATTTAGCTTCACAAATAAACCTTGGAAGAAGAATATCCATCTTGAAATTTAATTAAGTTCACTTAACCTTGGATTCAGGTTGTTGTTTTGGCATGTGTTAGAATCTCCAAGCCACTAGATTGCTGTTCAGGCGGTGCTCATTCAGTGTGCCAGCAGGTTAGGTTAATGGGAGCTACTGGACAGTGACTGGAATGTATGCTTCCATAGTGATAGTTGTGGTTCATGTAGAAGGTTCATGAATATACTTTAATTTTTTAATGACCCGATGTGTCTGGAAAACATTGTAGACGTTTTTGGTCCTGAAAGCTGCTTTGGTAGCAGTGTGTGTGACATCCATTGGTGTCACTGAACAAGGTTCTGTATAAGCTCTTATTCCATTTTTTTTTTTTGGATAACTGTTACTATACTAGCCCCTCTTACATATTTATAAGGTTCTTTACAAATCAACAATATATTTTATTTTACCGACAGTTAACTCTTGCAACAAGATTTTCCTTACGAACTATTCATCTCTTTTAAATATTCCTGTCTTTGGACATATATGTCCCTAAATAACTTAGTTTTAATCGTAAGACAAAAATCCATATTAAGGAAAATCAGATTTGGTGGAGGCATTTTATGTAATTAAAAGTCCTTTCATTTAATCATTCCTCTTTCTGTTGAAAAGAAACCTTGATAGTAGTTGCTCAGAAAAAGAGGTAAAATGTTTATATTAAGTTGGGTACAATTTAATTAGATTAAATGAAGTGATATATATGTTCAACAGATAATTTAAAAATTGTATGCCTGAGGGATGGAAAGTGGTTGTTAGTGGTAGGTATCTTTTAGAAATCTTGAAGGATCATCTGTTCTCCTGATGTATCAGAATCTTTGGGAGGATCTGCTTGGTTATCTCCATCTTAAGAACCTTCTCAGGTGATTTTTATGCACACTAAAGTTTTAGAACCACTGCTGAATTCTCTGCTGATAGTTTTTGGGATATTGGCTTCTGGCTCTTGATGGAAGCTGCTCTTCCCCAGTTGTTGGAAGAGAGAGAGCTGGCATAGCTGTTCCAGACCTGCTTCCCTATGCGGTGATATTTCCAAAGCTTTCGGTGTCAGCTTTAGTTTCTGTTCTAAGTCCTCTTCAACTAGTTCTCCTTGGTGAAGGAATATATCATGTGGTGCACAACCCAGGGGTCTGTGACGGAGGCTTCATGTGTTTCCTAAAACGTCAATATTTCCTGGCAAGGGAGGAATTGCAGGTAAGGAAATGTAAGAGAACTGAAGTGGTTTTCTGGGGCCAGGATTGAAACTGGGGTTTATTTATTTTAAATACCTGACACTATACATGGCTACCCTCCTTTTTAGTGGAAAGAACATGGCCTGTGCGTTCAGGTAGTCTTGGGTTGAAAGTATGTGTGCCTCTATCATTTACTGGCTTAAACTAGTGACTTTATACTTTCCTTAACTTCAGTGTCCTCATCTGAAAAGTAGGCATGATAATTTTAAATTCTAAAGTTATTGTAAAGATTAATAACCTAAAGCAGATTTTTAGAATGCTTTAGCATATTTTTATAATTCTGTCCCAGAATAGTCATTTTAATAAATGATTACTATTACTTAACAACTGAAGGCAAATATGCCTTATGCAGTTAACCAAAGACAGGCTGAATGATTTTGTTAAATAAGGAAATACTTTATTTCCAATCTGATGTGGTATGAGGTAGATAAGAGAAATATACTGGATGTGTGAAGGGGTTTTCCTTTTAGAAAAGAAAATAGGTCTTTTTTTTTCCTATGCATACCCTGATAAATTTGAAATTTGATTCTAGCTTAGACCCTTCTTAAAGGTAAGACTCTTTTTACAGATCCAGATGTTTACAGTGAAATGACTACAAGACATCTTCAGCCTTTAACATGCCCAAGTCTAAACTTGGGCTTTTTCTTCCAACAACTGATCTTCTTCCAGGGTTCCTTACATCAGTGAGAGTAATTGCTATCCATCCACATCCTCCACAAAAACTAATCTTTCACCAAATTCTGCTGATTGTTACCATAAATCTCTTTCCATTTTCTCTTCTTCATCTTCACCTCCATCACCTTAACCTGGGCTGTCATCTCATACCTAACTCCTCCCCTGCATCTTTCTTGCTCCTTTCCATAGTTTTGCCAAATTTGATATTTTTAGAATGTGCAGTTGATTGCCATACCTTACTTAAAACCCTTCAGTAATTTTGCCTTATTGACCTTTTCTGCCCTGTTTTGTTTTACATACATTTCCTCTTCAGTAGTGACGAGCCTCTCTGCTTTTCTTTCTTTACTTTGAATGTGTTTATTGTAACTGTTTTTAAACCTTTGCACTTGCTGTGCCCAGACTGGAACACTTCCTATACTTCTGAGATGTCATCTTAAATAGTCTTTCTTTAGGTCTTTGCTGTTCTCTGAGCTAAATCATGTCTCCTGCTATAAAATCTCATGGCCTCCTCCTTCCCTATTTTTAAAAGCATCTGTGTCTGTTTGCAATTATGTATTTGCATGGTTATTAGATACTGTCTGCTTCCCCAAATAAAATACAACAAGTTCTTTGGGGGCTCAGGCAATTTCAGTGTCTACAAAGACCTAAAACAGCCCTGAAAACAGAAGAGAATATTAAATGACTGACTGAAGTACATAATGAGACAGTTAAAATACAAAGTGATTAATTCTAAAGTAAGGTACAAATGTAGTCACAGTACAGATGGAGTTAGAGCGTTGGCTTGTTAAGCTTTGTTATTTGGGAACACTTTTGTTATTGTAGCATTGCTTTGATTGGCCTCTAATTTTACTTTTTCTCTTAAAAATAAAGATTAGTAGTATTTCGAAGGCTGAATTTCCCAGTGCAGATTAAGAGCTTCCAGAAGTTGATTGTACTTGAATGAGCTTTGAGTAAAATCTTCCCCTTTCCTCACATCTGCACGGTATTTGAAGTTTATAATTCAAAAAATATATAGCTGGTTACATACTTCTTGTTTACTATATGGAATGTGTTCATTTATGTGTTGCCTAAGGCATAAACATTTAAAAATACTACCCAAAATCATGAAGACATCATAGATGTTATAATAAATTTCTCAGCTCTTATAAAAATTAAAAAGAAATCGAGAAGATTAATATAGTATTAGAATTATGCCTTTATATTTCTTCTTGATGTTTGGATCTTAATTTACTGTATGACTATTATTGGTGGGTTGAAATGTTCTTGTGAAAACTCTTAAGACTTTACTATTTTCTTGAAAATTGGTTTAGTGCTGTTGTTTACATTTTTAAATTAGTGCTTTCAATAAGATTTTGCTTTCCATCTATCCTGAATTCTCCCTAGGAATGCACAACTTCAAAAATAAAGAGGCATAGTCAGCAGAAAAAAAGAGGTGGTCTGAGCATTTATTCATTAAATACGCATGTTAATTAGGAAAAAAATTAGAAAAATATGAAAACAGATGTTACATAAATTATTGCAGTCCCGGGGCAGCAGTAACTTATACACTGACAATCATTTTTATATGTGCATATGTATACCTATTTCTAGATTTCTCAGTATTTATGCAACTCCATAGAGAATCACTAGAAAAAGAACTGGTATATCCTTTCAGTAAAACTATGGTAAACATTTCTTCTACGTATGGATTGTTGAGGAAGTCTAGTTGTTACTATACAGATAGTCTTCTGTGTTTCCTAATTCTGTCTGTAGTCTTTTTCCTCCTCGGTTTCTCTGGATAGTATGTCAATGAGATATTTCATTGGCTATATCCTGTCAGAACAAGAAAGTAAATTATAATAGTGTTATAATCTTAACAGTGTAAGAAATGCAAAAATAAACTGGTGTTTATTTAGAAACAAAACAGATTACAACTACTCTGGACACTGATAATAGTGTCACTTCTTTTGCTTACTGTTGTATTTTCTGAAGAAATGGCCATCATTCTCTGAGTAGTATTGACAGAGTAGTATGACAGTATGCATTGTTACATAAACACGCATTCATCTATCATGTGTTAGAATAGTTCAAAGGTATTTGAGTATCTTTTACTCTGAAGAGTCATCCATAGAGTTATAAAGGGAAAGATAAGATATAGACCCATGCTTTATTTTAGTGGTGTAGCAGATTTTTGTTTGATCATACAGAAAAACCGTGTGACTACATTGCTGTCCAAGGAGCTGCTGACAATATTTAGGTATTTTTCATATGTATAGTATGTAATTTAGAGATGTGTTGTTTGTAGCTTTTCAGATAAGATTGAAAGTTAAGATAAGGAAATGCTTGCTACATCACGATTTAGTAAACCATTCTTATCAAACAAAGAAACCATGAATTGTATTCAATACAAGGACATAAAACAATTTTTGGAAGTCTGTTTAGAGATCAATGAGACATTTGTTTGTATTCTTTAGAAATCATACTTTGTCATTTGGTTTTAGTAGCATATGGTGCTAAAATGTGTTTTAAGTAAGTAATTTCTTTTGAACCTTAGTAGGTTTTAGTTACATCTATTACATAATGTTTTTCAATTCTATATTACAGATTTATGTTTTTTTTATATTACCTAACTACTGTTGTACTTACATATGCTTCATCAATAAGCTCTAATAGGTTATTGGGAGTTAAGTAAACTAACACACAATGAAATCCAGAGGAGAGTTATACTATGTTTATAATTTATTATTAATGAAGGTCTCTACCCAAACTAGATAGCTATTTAAGAAATTCAATGGACATTCTTGTATTCTTGATTTTATATAGAGATATTTTAGATATGACTTAATGTAAGTATATTATTAAAGGTGATAAAAAATTTTTCTTTTTCTCTAGGCAAAAAAGTTATGGAAATTGATTTTTAATTCATAAAAATGTTTACTTGCCACATTAATACATCTGTATTCTAATTTTACATTTTATTAATGCTTTGGACCATTTTCAATGGAATTTTTTTCATATTTTATAAATTTCAAATTTACATTTTTTGTATGGTATTAATACGTGCTGTTATTTTACTGTGTGGTAGAACAGTGTGTCTATTTGAACACTTTTATATCAGTGAAACAAAGTTGTAACAAGTGATTTTTTTTATATTGAGGTGTTTTTTAATTTTAATTTTGTTTTGTATAATGTCTTTTATTGTAGATATTATAAAATGACTCCCTTTTTTCCAGGAGTTAAAATAGATGATGGAAAGAGTGATTAATGAGTAGGCTAACATTTTTCCCTTAAGAGCCTAAATATTATGACATAAATGTTTTCAGCCTTCATTTTTCATTGTTTGCTTTGGTTTAGGGTTCCTTCTGGGATAAGAATATTTAAAGCTATTTTATTTATTTTTCTAGGAATTTGCTGTTTTTCCAGCAGCTAAGTTGAGGGAGAACTCAGCTGATCTTCACTTCTTAATTCTTCTTCCTATTTGCCAAACAAGACTTGTATTTGGGATACTTTGTTATACTGAGCCTGAAGTCATCTTTGGCCCATTACAAGAGCATGCATTTTCAATTGTCAGTTAGAATGATGGATCAGTAAAGTTCTCCTGAAAGGTAGGCATATATTTATTAACAGTGCATTCATAACTGAATACTATCAAGTACTTATCTTAGTATTTTTGGGCTCCTCTAACAAAAATACCATACACTGGGTGACTCATAAGCAACAAAAACTTATTTTTCAGTTCTGGAGGCTGGGAAGTCCAAGATAAAGGCACCAGCAGATTTGGTGTATGTTGAGAACTCACTTCTTGGTTCATAGATAGCCACGTTCTCACTGTGTCTTCACATGGTAGAGGGAATGAGAGGGCTCCTTGGGGTCTCTTCTTATAAGGGCGTTAATCTCATTCATGAGGGTTTCACCTTCATGACCTAATCACCTCTCAGAGAACTCACTCCTTATATCATTGCAATGGGAATTGGGATTTCAACAAACGAGTCTTGGAGGGACATAAACATTTATTTCATAACAATACCCTTACTATAGTAATGTGTTCTGTAGATCCATGTACAAAAAGTGTGTGTGTATATATGTGTTTGCATGTATGTGTGTGTTTATATCCTTCTGCCAGATTTAGATTGTGGGCTCCTTCAAGAAATAATGTTGCCCTTTAATACATTATGCAAGAGGTCCTTGATTGCTTTCTTTCCACCTCCTATATCTATATATGAGCTTCCAATTTTTCCCTTTTTCCTCATTGTTTACCTTCTCTTTTAACTGAGCCTTCACAGGAACTTTAAAAATGTTTTCCCACCATGTCTACTGGTTTAGCACTTTATTTTGTACCCATGATTTTCTCTTTGTTTTTCCCTTCCCTCTTCCCTTCCTTCCTTCTTTGCTCCATACATCCCTACTTCTCTACCTAAGGACATTCATTAAATTTTTTAAAAGAGTAGCAGTTAGAATGATTGAATTTAGAATTGAAGATATCTCAGATAAAAAGCATTCACAATTTTTCTTAAACCACAACCCATTGTAAAAAATAAAATTTACATTTATGAGCCATTTTCTACAGGTATACATGTACAAATGAAACTGAAGCAAAAGTTAAAGCAGTTCTTACCCTAACTACCTAGAATGTGTGCTGTGCTCTTTTCTATTGTATTTTTTGTATATTTCATTTAATACGTGTTGGTGCCCCTGACTAAATTTATTTCCTTATCTAATAATGGATTGCCTTTGCAATTTCAATAACCATACTTTTAAATCACCTGTATATTTGTTCATGACTAACTTGTTGGGAAAGTAAATGGAATCAGGCAGTTTGTTTTTTGTTTCAGTCAAGATATCTTTTCTTCTGTCTCCTTTATGCTTATCTCTCTCACTATTCTCTATAAGCTATCAACAGTGTGGCGAAAGAGCAGGGCAGCTGCTAGAAAACACCAGAGCGTATAATTGGTTCCTTTGTAGTAATAACATAGGTACAAATAGTCAGATCTCAAAATTTAAAGGGGAATAAGTCTTTGATAGACTCATCCATTTATAGTGTGGTGTATATTTCTTTATTCTGTTCTTGTCTGTTCTGTGTAAATTGTATGTGCATGCTGATGCTGTCAAATCATTCCTGGTTTAAAACATTTTTAACTTTTTAATCCCTCTTCATCATCTTAGAATAACTCAGATCTCTTCCCAAAGTGGTCTCTTCTACTCCCTAGTCCCATTTTATTTAAAATTTTTATCACTTTAATAAATTGCAGACATTTTTTATGATTGCAAAAGTAAAATGTTGTGTTAGAAAGTTTGATGTGTATATATATAAAAGTATAAAAAGAAGATAAAAATGATCCCTAACTCAATGTAGCAAAAGTAGTGCTAAGAGGGAAGTTCATAGAAATAGATACCTACATTAAGAAAAAAAAAAAGACCTCAAATAAACAAGCTAATTTTACACCTCAAGGAACTAGGAATAGAAGGACAAACAAGTACAAATTTACTACAAGAAAGGAAATAACAAAGATCAGAAACAAATGAAACAGACTAAAATGACAAGAGAATCTATTAATGAAAGTAAAAGCTGTTTTTAAAAAAATGTATAAACGGAATTGACAAATGTTTAGCTACAAGTACCAAAAACAAAAAAGAGGACTCAAATAGAAGTATAAATGAAAGAGGAGACATGACAACTGACACCACAAAGGTACAAAAGGTCATAAAAAATTATACACCAACAAATTGGACAACATAAAAGAAATGGATAAATTCCTAGAAACATAGAACCTATCAGACTGAATCATGTGAAATAGAAAATCTGAACAGGCCAATTACTAGTAAGGAAATTGAATCAGGAAGCAAAATCTACCCCCAAAATTCCAGGACTGGATGGCTTCAGTGGTGAATTCTACCAAACATTTAAAGTAGAATTCATGCCAATCTTTCTCAAACTCTTCGAAAATGGAAGAGGAGAAAATACTTCCAAAGCCATTTTATGAGTCTGGCATTACCCTGATACTAAAACCAAACAAGGATGCCACAAGAAAAGAAAATTACAGGCCAATATCCCTGATGATAACAGGTGCAAAAATCTGCAACAAAATATTAGGAAACTGAATGCAGTTAACACATCAGAGTGATCATACACCATAGTAGAGTGGAGTTTATTCTATGGATGCATGGATTGTTCAACATTTATAAATTTATCTCATATAACACATTAATAAACATTATATGATCATCTCAGTAAATGTAGAAAAAGCATTTGACAAAATTCAACATTTATTTGTAGTAAAAACTCAACAAAGAGAGTATAGAGGGGACATACCTCAACATATATGACAAGCCATGTATGTGGGCCATATATGACAAGCCCACAGCTAATGTCATATTAAATGGTTAAAAAGCTGAAAGCGTTTCCTCTAAGATTAGGAATAAGACAAGAATGCCCAAACTCTTGAGACTTTTTTTTTTTTGCAAAGAGCTGTTCTTTATTTGAACCCTTTACCAAAGTTGTTTTTTCATAAGGAATGAAGTAATCTTCTGCATATACAAATAACTAACCTTGCCACTTTTATTCAACAGTACTGGAAGTCCTAGCCAGAGCCATCAGGCAGGGAAATGAAATAAAAGGCATCCAAATTAGAAAAGAAGAAGTGAAACTGTAGTTGCAGAGGTATGCTATTTTATATAGAAAATCTTAAAAGACTCCACCAAACACTGCTAGAACTAATAAATGAATCCAGTAAACTTGAAGGATATAAAATCATATGCAAAAATCAGTTGCATTTCTATATAGTAACAACTATCAGAAACAGAAATTAAAATAATTGCATCTTCAGTTGCTTCAAAAAGAATATAAAATACTTAGGAACAAACTCAACCAAGGAGATGAAAGATCTGTACAATGAAAATTATAAAACATTATTCAAAGAATGGAGGAAGACACAAATAAATGGAACGACAATGTGTGGTCGTGAATTGGGAGAATTAATATTGTTAAAATGTCCATACTACCCAAGACAGTTTACAGATCCAATAAAATCTCTATAAAAAGTCCCATGACATTTTTCACAGAAAAACAAAAAAAATCCTAAAATTTGTATGGGGTCTCAAACAACTCTGAATAGCTAGAACAATCTTGAGAAAGAAGAACAAAGTTGAAGGCATCATATTTCCCAATTTCAAACTATACTATAAAGCTACAGTATTTTTAGCATAAAAATAGACACATGGATTTATGGAACAGAATAGAGAATCCAGAAATAAACCCATGCTAATATGATCGGTTAATTTATGACACAGGTGCCAAGAATATACAACGGGTGAAGGATAGTCTCTTCAATACATAGTGTTGGAGAAATTGGACAGCCACATTCAAAAGATTAAAACTCAACCCCCCTGTTAAACCATATACAAAAATCAGTGCTAAGTGGACTAAAGATGTGTATATAAGACATGAAACCATAAAACTCCTAGAAGCAAGTGAGTTGAGCTACTTGACATTGGTCCTGGCAATGCTTTTTTGAATTTGTTGCCAAAAGCAAAAGCATCAAAAGCAAAAATCAACAAATGATAGAGTACATCAAACTAAAAAGCTGTTGCACAGCAAAGCAAACCATCAACAGAATGGAA
Organism: Smutsia gigantea; assembly: GCA_032199065.1. Taxonomy (NCBI): domain Eukaryota; kingdom Metazoa; phylum Chordata; class Mammalia; order Pholidota; family Manidae; genus Smutsia; species Smutsia gigantea. The sequence continues at coordinate 93,483 of JAVSCE010008408.1, forward strand.
TGGCAACCTACCGAATAGGAGAAAATATTTGCAAATCATATATTTGGTGAGGGGTTAATATACAAAATATATAGAGAACTCACACAATTCAATAACAAAAAAACTATCTGATTAAAATATTATCTGAGGAACTGAATAGACCTTTTTCCATAGGAGACATACAAATGGCCAACAGATATATGCAAAAGTATGCAACATAACTAATCTTAATCAGGGAAATGCAAATCAAAACCATATGAGATATCACCTCACACCTTTCATAATGTCTATCATCAAAAAGACAAGAGATAACAAGTATTGGTGAAGATGTGGAGGAAAGGGAATCCTTGTGCACTATTGGTGGAAATGTTAATTGGTGCAGTCATGATGGAAAACAGTATGGAGTTCCTTCAAAAATTACAAATAGAACTAATTTATTATCCAGCCATTTGACAAGGAAATGAAAACAGTATATTAAAGAAATAATCAGGGACTTCCGGGAAGATGGCGGTGTGAGCAGGGCGGCAGAAATCTCCTCCGAACACTATATTTATCTACGAAAACACAGAAAATACATCTATTCCTAAAAGAGAGACGAGAATACACAGGAAAGCGCACAGCGTGCAGCTACACCCGACAGGACTCGGCACCCCAAAAGGCGGGTAAGATACGGAGCCGCGAACTGGCGGGACCCGAGCCCTCCCCCACCCCAGCGCACTGGCAGGAGGAGAGGATTCAGAGCCGGGAGGGAGTGTAAGTACACCCCGCGAAGTAGCCAGCCCCGGTGATCTGCGCAGGGAGCGCTGACCCACACTACGCAGTGCAGCGGAGATTGGAGAGACAGAGGGGCAGGATCTGAGCAGGGAACGCGCCAGGGTGCTTGCAGCCGGCTCCCGGGAAGGAAAAAAAAAAAGCGCTCGCTTTCTTCAGCGGTCTTAAAGAGACAGGAGCCCAGCGGAGGAGCCGGATCACCCCAGCACACTCAGCCCAGCAGGCTGGGAGTCCTGGGGAGTTTCAGACACCTTAGCTGGCGACTGAGGAAGCGTAGCCATACTTAACACTTCTCACTGAGATCAACAGCCTCCTATTCGTTCCCACCCCTGCCAGAGCGATAAAGGGCCCTGCGGAGCGGCACAGTCACAGCTGTGGAATAGTGGGGCAATAGCGCCACCTAGAGCATTCCCACAGAATCTACGTCCGGTGGGCATTTTGTTTTGTTTTGTTTTGTTTTTTGCTTTTCTTTCTTTTTTTCTTTTTCTTTCTTTCTTTTTCTTTTTTTTTCTCTTTTTTTTCTTCTCTTTTTAAAGTCTTAAAGAGCCCAGCTGACATACGTGGCAACTATCAGTGACCAATTATATAGCCATGAAAAGACAGAGGAATATGGTTCAGACCAAAATCAACCAGACAACCCCAGAGAGGGAGTCTGAAGGGATGGAAATGCACAGCCTCCCTGAAAAAGAATTCAGAATAAAAGTCATAACCATGCTGATGGACCTACAGAGAAATGTGCAAGAGCTGAGGGAGGAAGTGAGGGAACTGAGGAAAGACAATACAGAAATCAGACAAGCGATCGATGGGCTTAACAGCAGAATGGATGAGATGCAAGAGACTGTTAATGGAATAGAAAACAGAGAACAGGAGTACAGAGCAGCTGAGGCAGAGAGAGATAAAAGGATTTCTAGGAATGAAAGAATATTAAGAGAACTGTGTGACCAATCCAAACGGAACAATATTCGCATTATAGGAGTACCAGAGGAAGAAGAGAGAGAAAAAGGGATAAAAAGTGTCTTTGAAGAAATAATTGCTGAAAATTTTCCCTCGCTGGGGAAGGAAGTAGTCTCGCAGTCCACCGAAGCTCATAGATCTCCCAACACAAGGGACCCAAGGAAGACAACACCAAGACACATAATAATTAAGATGGCAAAGATCAAGATAAAGACAGGGTATTAAAGGCAGCTAGAGAGAGAAAAAAGATCACCTACAAAGGAAAACCCATCAGACTATCATCAGACTTCTCAACAGAAACCTTACAGGCCAGAAGAGAATGGCATGATATATTTAACGTTATGAAACAGAAGGGCCTCGAAACAAGAATATTGTATCCAGCACGATTATCATTTAAATATGACGGAGGGATTAAACAATTTCAAGACAAACGAAAGTTGAGAGAGTTTGCCTCTCATAAACCACCACTACAGGATATCTTAAATGGACTGCTCTAGATGGAAGCACACCCAAGGCTAAAAAGATGTCACCAGAGAAAATAAAATCATAGCTAAGAAAGCAGACCATCCAAATACTAACTAAAGGCAAAGAATAAAACACCTATTATAGAAAGAATGGAGGAGAAGGAATAAGAAGGGAGAGAAAGAAAGAAAACAACAGACTGTGTTTACAATAACTTAACAAGAAAGTTAAGTTAGATTGTTAGATAGTAAAGAAGCAACCCTTGAACCCTTGGTAACCACGAATCTAAAGCCAGCAATGGCAGTAAGTACATACCTATCAATAATCACCCTAAATGTAAATGGATTGAATGCACCAATCAAAAGACACAGAGTAACAGAATGGATAAAAAAGCAAGACCCATCTATATGCTGCCTACAAGAAACTCACCTCAAATCCAAAGATATACACAGACTAAAAGTGAAGGGATGGAAAAAGATATTTCATGCAAACAACAAAGAGAAAAAAGCAGGTGTTGCACTACTTGTATCAGACAAAATAGAATTCAAAACGAAGAAAGTAGCAAAAGATAAAGAAGGACATTACATAATGATAAAGGGGTCAGTCCAACAAGAAGATATAACCATTATAAATATGTATGCACCCAACACAGGAGCGCCAGCATATGTGAAACAAATACTAACAGAATTAAAGGAGGAAATAGACAGCAATGCATTCATCTTAGGAGACTTCAGTACACCACTCACTCCAAAGAACAGATCAACCAGACAGAAAATAAGTAAAGACACAGAGGCACTGAAAAACACACTAGAACAGATGGACCTAACAGACATCTAGAGAACTCTACACCCAAAAGCAACAGGATACACATTCTTCTCAAGTGCACATGGAACATTTTCCAGAATAGACCACATACTAGGCCACAAAAAGAACCTCAGCAATTTCAAAAATATTGAAATCCTATCAACCAACTTCTCAGATCACCAAGGTATAAAACTAGAAATAAATTTTAGAAAGAAATCAAAAAGGCTCACAAATACATGGAGACTTAACAACACTGTCCTAATTAATCAATGGGTTAACGACCAAATCAAAACAGAAATCAAAGAATATATGGAGACTAATGACGACAACAACACAAAGCCACAACTTCTATGGGACGCAGCAAAGGCAGTTCTAAGAGGAAAGTATACTGCAATCCAGGCCTATTTAAAGAAGGAAGAACACTCCCAAATGAATAGTCTCAAGACACAATTACTGAAATTGGAAAAAGAAGAACAAATGAGGCCCAAAGTCACCAGAAGGAGGGACATAATAAAGATTAGAGAAGAAATAAATAAAATTGAAAAGAATAAAACAATAGAAAAAATCAATAAAACCAAGAGCTGGTTCTTTGAAAAAATAAACAAAATAGATAAACCCCTAGCCAGACTCATTAAGAGAAAAAGAGAATCTGCAAACATAAACAGAATCAGAAATGAGAAAGGAAAAATCACGACGGACCCCACAGAAATACAAAGAATCATAAGAGAATATTAGGAGAATCTATATGCTAACAAGCTGGAAAACATAGAAGAAATGGACAACTTCTTAGAAAAATACAACCTTCCAAGACTGACCAAGCAAGAAACAGAAAAACTAAACAGACCAATCACCAGTGACGAAATCGAATTGGTAATCAAGAAACTACCCAAGAACAAAACCCCTGGGCCTGATGGATTCACCTCTGAATTCTCCCAGACATATAGAGAAGAAATAACACCGATTCTCCTTAAAGTTTTCCAAAAAATAGAAGAGGAGGGAATACTTCCAAACTCATTCTATGAAGCCAGCATCACTCTAATACCAAAACCTGGAAAAGACCTCACCAAAAAAGGTAATTACAGACCTATATCCCTGATCAACATAGATGCAAAAATACTCAACAAAATATTAGCAAACCGAATGCAAAAATACATCAAGAGGATCATACACCATGATCAAGTGGGATTCATCCCAGGGATGCAAGGATGGTACAACATTCGAAAATCCATCAACATCATCCACCACATCAACAAAAAGAAGAACAAAAACCACATGATTATCTCCATACATGCTGAAAAAGCATTTGAGAAAATTCAGCATCCATTCATGATTAAAACTCTCAACAAAATGGGTATAGACGGCAAGTACCTCAACATCATAAAGGCTATATATGACAAACCCACAGCTAACATCATACTTAACGGCGAGACGCTGAAAGCTTTTCATCTAAGATCGGGAACAAGACAGGGATGCCCACTCTCTCCACTGTTATTCAACATAGTACTGGAGGTCCTAGCCACGGCAATCAGACAAAACAAAGACATACAAGGCATCCAGATTGGTAAAGAAGAAGTCAAATTGTCACTATTTGCAGATGACATGATACTGTACATAAAAAACCCTAAAGATTCCATTCCAAAACTACTAGAACTAATATCTGAATTCAGCAAAGTTGCAGGATACAAAATTAACACACAGAAATCTGTTGCTTTCCTATACACTAATGATGAACTAACAGAAAGAGAAATCAGAAAACAATTCCATTCACAATTGCATCAAAAAGAATAAAATACCTAGGAATAAACCTAACGAAGGAAGTGAAAGACCTGTACTCTGAAAACTACAAGACACTCCTAAGGGAAATTAAAGAGGGCACTAACAAATGGAAATGCATCCCATGCTCTTGGCTAGGAAGAATAAATATTGTCAAAATGGCTATACTACCTAAAGCAATCTACAGATTCAATTCAATCCCTATCATACTACCAACAGCTTATTTCAATGAACTGGAACAAATAATTCTAAAATTCATATGGAACCACAAAAGACCCCGAATAGCCAAATCAATCCTGAGAAGGAGGAATAAAACAGGGGGAATTACACTCCCTGACTTCAAGCTCTTCTACAAAGCCACAGTAATCAAGACAATTTGGTATTGGCACAAAAACAGACCCACAGACCAGTGGAACAGAATAGAAAATCCAAACATTAACCCAAACATATACAGTCAATTAATATTTGATAAAAGTGCCTTGGATATACAATGGGGAGATGACAGCCTCTTCAGCAGCTGGTGTTGGAAAAACTGGACAGCTACATGTAAGAGAATGAAACTGGACTACTGTCTAGCCCCATACACAAAGGTAAACTCAAGGTGGATCAAAGACTTGAATGTAAGTCATGAAACCATAAAACTCTTAGAAAAAAACATAGGCAAAAATCTCTTGGACATAAACATGAGCAACTTCTTCATGAACATATCTCCCCGGGCAAGGGAAACAAAAGCAAAAATGAACAAGTGGGACTATATCAAGCTGCAGAGCTTCTGTACAGCAAAGGACACCATCAGTAGAACAAAAAGACATCCTACAGTATGGGAGAATATATTCATAAAAAACGTATCTGATAAAGGGCTGACATCCAAAATATATAAACTCATGCACCTTAACAAACAGAAAGCAAATAATCCAATTAAGAAATGGGCAGAGGACATGAATAGACACTTCTCCAAAGAAGAAATTCAGATGGCCAACAGGCACATGAAAAGATGCTCCACATCGCTAATCATCAGAGAAATGCAGATTAAAACCACTATGAGATATCACCTCACACCAGTGAGGATGGCCAACATCCAAAACAGAAACAACAACAAATGTTGGCGAGGATGTGGAGAAAAGGGAACCCTCCTACACTGCTGGTGGACTGCAAATTAGTTCAACCATTGTGGAAAGCAGTATGGAGGTTCCTCAAAAAACTCAAAATAGAAATACCATTTGACCCAGGAATTCCACTCCTAGGAATTTACCCTATGAATGCAGCAGCCCAGTTTCAAAAAGACAGATGCACCCCTATGTTTATCGCAGCACTATTTACAATAGCCAAGAAATGGAAGTAACCTAAGTGTCCATCAGTAGATGAATGGATAAAGAAGAAGTGGTACATATACACAATGGAATATTATGCAGCCATAAGAAGAAAACAAATCCTACCATTTGCAACAACATGGATGGAGCTAGAGGGTATTATGCTCAGTGAAATAAGCCAAGCCGAAAAGACAAGTATCAAATGATTTCACTCATATGTGGAGTATAAGAACAAAGAAAAAATACTGAAGGAACAAAACAGCAGCAGACTCACAGAACCCAAGAACGGACTAATAGTTACCAAAGGGAAAGGGACTGGGGAAAATGGGCGGGAAGGGAGGGATAAGAGGGAAAAAGGCGCATTACGATTAGCATATGTAATGTTGGGGGGAATGGGGAGGGCAGTACAAC
>JAVSCE010008411.1:0-40534 GCA_032199065.1 Smutsia gigantea
AGACATAAACATGAAACAAATAATCACATATGTATGCGTGTGCATGCATGTGTATATAACTTAATGAAGTATATGGGGAAAATGGGAAAAAAGTGGATAGATGGGAAATATATTTTGCTACCAAGCCATAAAATTAGAAAACTGATTAGATGAAGGGGGTAAGGGAAAGGAAATAATTAAAGATGACCTGTAAATTTCAACACATGCAACAGAAGGAAAACCATGCCTTCCCCTGTAATGGAGAAAAGCGGTGGTAGGCAGGTATATGGTGCTGTACCATGAAAATTCACCTTTGGGTGTTCTGAACAAGAGCACTAGTAGAAACATCAAATAAGAAAAGTTGACAAGAAGCAGTTTTTGGCCCATGTCCTGATCTTTACCCTGTTCATCATTAGGTGGGGTTTCTTAAAAAACAAATGCTCTACCAAAAGTTGGGCTTGAGAAGAGGAAAGCAACTCAAGGAACTCAGCCCAGAATTCGGTAACTAGACTGTGAATAACTGCAGGTTCGTGTTCACTGAGGCAGAAGGAATATAAAATGAATCTTTTCCATCAAAGAAAATCAAACCCAGCCCATTTATTTCTCTTTATCAAGTGAATCAAAAGCTTGGCTGAATGAAAAACTAAAACTAACCTGAAAAAGAACTGCTCCTGGAGTTGTGGGTATCACAGGATTCACAGAGGCCCTTACTTTTCATGCCTGTTCTGGTGCTTGGTGAGCTGCTGCATAAAAGTGTGCAAGGAATGAGGCACAGATTCTGGATTCAAAATCTTTTCAAGCTACTTCATTGGTCATAGGGGTTGGAAGGAAAACAGAGAAGTTCAATATCTCATGAAATCAAAGAATCAAAGAACTTCAGAATCAGAAGTAACACAGGGCTCATCTCTTCCAAATTCTTTCCAAGCAAACATCTCTCCTAAGATATTGTTTTACAGATGAGATAATCAGATACTGAGAAGGTAAAATGATCTGTCACACAGCTAATTAGCAACAATGTTGGTGGATAGAACCATGCTGTCCGGCCTCCCTTCTCCTAGATAGGCCACCATTGTCTGGATGGTAAAGAGAGGGGTATGCCTAGAAAATCAGCTCCTTTTGGAAAGTCATGTGGGATCAGGTTTTAAGAAGAGTAAATTGGTATCCAGGGAGGTTGACTGCCATGCTAAGTTTCAGTTTGGCTAAAAGACGTCCCTTTAGGTCTTTAAGCACATGAGTTAAATGAGCCAAATGATATTTGAAAAATATCAACCTGATAGTGGGTAAGATAACTTTTGCCATATTAAAGAAAAGGGACAAAGAGCAACTTACAGAAATGTAGGCACAAGCTAATGAGGACAGTGACTGTGGAAGCAGAGAGGAAAGAATGACTTCACTTAGGGGCCCTGTGCAGGAATTACTGGCGTATGACTGACTGCTTACATATAAAAGAAGTGAAGGACGGTGAGGACTCATTTCCAAGTATTTAACTGATGGTAAGGCCAAAGACACTCTCTGCACATAAAGCAAGTGTTGAAAACTAGTTCAAAGCCTCCATTTTACTGCCAATGAATCAGAAAAATCACCTTCATGCATGAAGGATAGCACATTTAATTTTTAAAAAGAATAATCACTTTTTCACTCCACAGGCACCAGCCCTACTTCCATCTTTATGGATTCATTCACATTCACATTCAATAAAAAAAAAAAACATGGGAGAAGCTTCTGTTCAATGAGTACTGGGGTGACTACAAAAGTGAATGAGATAGTCACAGCCTTAGACAAGCCCAGATATACTTTTAATTTGAACTGTGTGCACAGCTGAGTGTTATAATGCAGGTATGAAGGCAGGACTATGAGAGCATGGAGCAGAATGACTAATTCTGCCTGGAATTGTTAGAGAAGGCTTCATAGAAGAGGTGACATCTGAGTTAGATCTTAAAGGACATTCATGTATTCACCAGGGGAAACTGAAAGAGGAGCATTAGAAAGAACAGCCCACTCAGATGCATGGAGTAGTAAAAAAAACTGTCACATTCAGAGAATGGCCAGGCACACCACTGGCTCTTGCTAGATCGTAAGTACTGTATGTGGGAGCAAGGCAGGGGAATTGGAAGAGGGAGGTCAATGAGACAAGTCCAGCCATGAAAGTTCTGCCTAGATAGTCCAGGGTCTTTTATGGCTTGCTGAGGAATACGTATCTCACCCAGGGGATAAAGGGAACCATCAGAGATTTGTGAAAAAATTAGCTTTCTGCTCTAGATATCTAATTCTGTAGTACTTGCATTATAGTGAAATCTAATTTAATTCAGTATGCTATGGGCTACAACTTCTTCCTTATCCCCTGCTCGATTTGTGAAAGACTCCTTTAGCCATTTTGAGGTTGTCAGTGACAATGCCTCCATCCAAAAAAGTGCAGTTGCCAAAGTGAGTTTTCATCACCGAATGCAAGTACCAGATTACCGCTTTCTGCAAGATGCTTGCTGAGGCCTTCCTCAGGCTTTTGGGTTTCATATCTGATCAGGCCCTGGGTCTTTCTCCTTTAAAGTTAAGCATGATATATTTGAGGAATTTTGAGCACACAACCCTTCGGGGGGACCAGCCCTTCACTTTTAAATTAAATTCCCCAAAACAGGGTTTTTTTTTCTCATCAAGGCCTGACGCTGCTATGTGAAGGCAGACTGCTGTCCTATCATACTGCTGCTCACCCTTCAGCTGCATCTCTACTCTGTTAAGATGGGCCAGTGCAGGCTGGAGCACTGGCTTGTTCTGGGGGCCCAGTGATCAGAGGCCCAGCACCTAGGCATTACAGAATCTTACCCTGGCTTTATTTATTTCTGAAGTGTCTCTTTCCCCTCAGGTGTATAGGTCCTTTTCCTTTTCACATCTCCTGTCAATTTCTTCACTATAAACACATTTCCCTGCTGCTTACTAATAACCAGTGACTGATTCGACAGCTGGTGCAACCAAGTGCAGAGAAGTAGGATCCTTTCCCAGTGCTCAGAGGGAATGCAAGAGACAAGGCACATTTTTGAAAAAAAAAAAAAAATTAAGCTCACAATCTGAAGCACGCGTCACTGCCAGGGCTGACAGACTTAGCATGTGTGTCCTTTACACGGGAACCCAAAAGATTTCGAAGGCTGAATCAAATACTGTACTCACTTTCATTTCCCATTTTCCAATTTTACCTTTGCAATAGAAAAACAAATATGTCTCAGTCTTCCTGATCCTGAGACATACGAACTGCCATTTCCCACAGCAAATGGGAAAAAGAAACACCAGGCGATCACTCAACCCTTGGATTCACCGTTGGCTCCTCCAGGGGAGCATGAGGAGTTTCTAGGTCACCCTTTCATTCAGCACATAAGTATGGTGGGCAGCGGGGTGAGGGAGATGAACTATTATGCCCCTTCTTCTAGCCTCCTGATTCTTAAGTCAAGATGAACAACCAGGACGAAAGGAAGCTGCCATCACTTCAGGCAAGATGAAAACGAGGCCAGCAAGGGAAAGAAAAACCCCTGTAAAGTGCAAGGGACGTGAGGGATGGTTGCTGTTCTTGGGCGCTAAGATTCACAGGTCCACGACTGTTGCCATTTGCACGTAGTAGCTGCCCTTCCCTTCATGCATCCTGCACCTCCAATGAAGAACCCAGTATTGCCTTATGCATCCTGATATGAAATCTGGAAAAACCTCTACCTACTTAGAAACAAACAGCAAACCCATAATCCTATTTGTGCAGCAGTCATTGGGCAAATGTCAAATAAGGACTGGACTGCCTGCCTATGAAAATCATAGAAGGAGCCAGCTTAATATTAGAACCCAAGGAGGGTGCGAGCCCAAGGAGGAACACACATTGTGCAGCAATTAATAAATGCTTCTTAATAGTAATAAGTTCCTCCCGATGTTAGGCTATTGGTGAAGAGACATGACGAAGCACCACATAATAGCCAAGATCTGGAGCCTGGATTTGGAGGCAAAACAAGTGTTCTAGATTCAGTCCCTCCTGCTCATTCAAGAAGGCCCAAGTCTGATAGCCTTAAGGATGCAAAGCAAAATGCCACCTGTTCAGCCAGACACCTTTGTGATATACGGGGAAGAGATTGCTGGGGGATGGAAGACAAGAGCGAAAGACAGTGATAACAATCACCTAATAACCGCCGACTTGGTAAGTGGGTCTGCAGACGCGTCACGGTTTTCTCTTACAAATCACTAAGAGCCTTCGCAACAAAATGTAGCCGTTCTTTCTCTTCTTTTTCTGATTCCTTTGGACAAACGAAAAGTTTCCTATGCCATGAGAACACTTTAATCAGTTGGATGGCATTGCTCCAGTCTGCAAAATTATGTCCTTCCTTGATACAGTTCCAATGTATGCCTTGGCCTCGCCCTCTTACTTGTTCACAGCAGTAGAACCACAATACCACAGATGAGAAACTGCCTGCAAAGCCAGAACATTATCAAGCCCAGCTCAACTGGATCCCCGGAAGGGCGGCTCCCCCAGACTCCAGGTTGAGGGCTGTCACATCAAGGGGGACCACCATTTCTTCCTCACCTCGGTCCTCACTCTGTGTCCCCCTCATCCAAAACTCTGTCTTTCCTTTCATTTCATTCTGTAGCACATTAGGGAGCAATTCTATTAAATGTGCTAACAGTGTAGTAATACAAAGAACATCATTTTCGAGCACTAATAACTTTCATTTTAAAACCACTTGCATGTTCGACAATTTAGCAAAGTATAAATTTCTCATCAAGGCCAGCAGACTTCAAATGTGAAGCTTTAAAGTTCTGTTTCTCTTGGGTTTGTAATCAGTCTGTGTACCGAGGAACTGAAATGCCATTTAAAGTCAGATTTGTTTTGATGCTCATGCTGCCAGCTTCACTGATAGAAACTCATCTCTCTGCATAAAAGAGATGCACAAAGCATCAGCAAAAGGACCAAAAACCATATTAGGAAATCACGACCACCTGCAAGAGGATCACCACTGATGAAATGTCCTGAAGCTTTACCAGAATTTGAATTTCATAGACCTGCCAGGGATCCCAGTTTTCAGACCGGTCAACAGGAGAGAATCAAAGGAGAGTTCTGTCATTAGCACTAAGTTTATGCAAATACAATCACTGCCTGTCACTCTGAATTCTGGTCACTGGGCCACCAAAATGACAGCAGAGTTGAGAACAGTGATTCACAACCCCAGCTGCCCTTTACAATCAACTTGGGAGCTTTTAATACATGTCAGTTCCCAGGCCCCGACCTGTTTCCCATCCAACTAAATCAGGATTTTGCAGGATGGGACCTTGGGGTCTGTATGCAGTTTCTTAAAGCTTCCCAGGAAATGCTGACACACAGTCACAGGGAACTCAAAACACAGGGCGCTGAGGACCGAAGGGGAGTGGTCCGCCCCAACACTGCCCTGGGGCTGTTGAATCAAGTTCAGGTGATGCATTTTGACGACTCCTGATCTGGAAAAGGAAAAGGTTAACTTCTGGTGATCAGATGAAACAGTCCTTATCTGAATCACGCCGTTTGCCACCACTACCTGTACCACTCAGTTTCTCTGCCCCTTTGTGGGATGCATGCCTCCCGTCCCAGCAAGACCGGGAACTCCTGGGGCTGCTCTCCAGAGCGTGGAGCACACAGTAGGTACCCACTGACTTGTTACTCAGAGCCGAGGAGAACTATTTTGCAATAAACTGAGAACGATTTTGCAATAAGCTGATCATACGGAGAATGGTTCAGAACACATTCACCTCAATTACTATGGGTTACTTCTGGAATTGGGCTGAGTGTTCGGGGAATGAAGCGCTTCCCTGAGGATGCAGCCGCTAGAGGCCGCTCTGAGCCAGACCCTGGAGAAGTCGCGTCCCGAAGTGAAATTGCAGCAGAGGGAAAGGAAGGCAGCTGAGTAGCACCGGGCGTCATGGCAACACCACCGTGCCTATTTTTAAACCTGTTGGTGAGTGACCACACAGTGCGCGTGTGTGCGCGTGGGGGAGGGGCTCTGGTAAAGTGCTAAAGAATATTCTTCCATGACATTTTGAGTTTGCAGGTGGCTGATAATCCGTGACAATGAGATCACAGAATTCACCTAGAATCAGCTCTATTAGCATGGTTCTTCTCTCCTCCTTAACTCCACCACCTTGTTCTCTACCAGGAGGGATCCTTCATGGCCTTGTGTCTAAAGTACCAGGAAATAGTTGACACTTTAGGCAACACATTCTGCAATTCTGATCTTTGTTTCTTAGGCTCATTCTGCTAGCCTCTTAGGCAATTCGCTTTGTGTCACAAGAAATGTAAGTCCAAATCACCCCGCTGAAAGAACTTTCTGTGGATTCCCCACTCCTCATGAGGCCAACGGAATGGCTGTGTATTGTCTGAATGCCCAGCATCTGGCCCAATACATTACAGGGAGTCAAAGTGCCTCCTGAACGTGTTTCTGAGTCAGCTCTCAGTGACTGTAATATCATGAGGGCCAGAAAAGCAGCTGTCCCTATGGCACCTTTCTGTCACTCCCAATAGCACTGTCTTCACTTTGCTCCAATCTCTGGCTGAGTAGTAGCCTTAAACAAACCCACACTTATCAGACCTATTCCAAAATTGAATAGTGGCCCTGGAGGACACTTGTAAATCATGACAGAGGCCAAGGTCTTGTTTTGTTTTATTACATGTCCCCGACATTATTTTCAACATGTCCATAACCCCCAAGAGTCTCTGCAGATTTTAGAATAGAAAGTCTGTTCTCATGTCAGTTCCAAGGACTTTCAGGTCTACAAAGACTACAAGTTGTTGTTTTTCCATATGTGGACTTAAAGGACTGTGCAACATACAGGAATAAGATAAGGAAAAAAAAAAGAATCATCATTTCCAATCAGAACAGAAAGGCATATGCAAGATCATAGCAACATGGTTAAACAGATATGTGACACACTTCAGGATGCAGAGCGGAATAAACAGGCTTGGCCTGGGACATCCCAGATGTGGGTACTGGATGCTGCTGTCAGGCTGCCTCTGGATGTATCACGGCTTTGGGACAAGAATGCAGCACAGAGGACAAGGAAGGAAACTCTGTATAACAAAACCACCCCCCAAAAAATCCCACAGATTAACACTGTGTTCATGCCTGACTGGCTAACCTCCTCAGCAACAGAGATGGTCCTCAGAAGGATAAACAAAGCACACTGCAAATCCATAAAGGTTGGAAACCCAAGTTTTTCTGTAAGTAAAGCAGGCAAGTAACTCAACTTTTCTGACTCTCAGTTTCTTTCTCTGAAAAATGCAAGTAATAATGCCTCTGTTCAGTCCTTTTTAAGATTAAATGAGGCTATATAAAGCACTTGGCACACAGTATTCACTCAATAACCTTATTCTTTAAAGCAAATTTTCTAAATTGCTGAAGCTTAGTATTTTTAAGTACCAAGCTTTTTCTTGATTATAGGAGGCATTTTAAATGGAAAATTTCAGAAAGGAATTATAGAGTTCTCTGACTTCCTAAACCCAAGATTATCAATATATTATTGATGAACTAACAATGACTATGCTATTTTGCTGTACAGGGATCTTTAAAGGTGGTATATGCTTTCAGTGTATATGTGTAAGTTTGTCCCAAATGGTCTTAAACAAGATCTAAGGTCTTCTTATCATTCTCTTTGGGATTTCTAAATGCTGTGAATTTGCCTACCAGATTCCCATCATGTTTGTTATTTCTAAGCTGTTTTCATCTGGAAAATCAGATAAGCAAGGATCTCAGACACTACTGATTGCATACCAGAGATATGGCTTTGACTCTCTCTCTAGTTAATAGAACTCTGCTTTGTAACTGGGCATAGCACTGCCCAAGTCAAAAACTAAACTAAACCTGCCAGGTTCCCTTGCAGCTAGCTATGAACATTGACTGATTTCTGACCAATGGACTATAAGCAACATATAGGACTTTCAGTTAATCTCCTTAAAAGGGAAAGAAAATGCCCTGCTTCCTTTTTAATTTTAATCTGCTGCTTGAAACTAGAGTTCAGCAGCTGTCTTGGGCATGGGGATGAAGTCCACACCCTACAAACAAAAAAGTAGAAAGCTGTCAGGAGCCTGGGTCCTGAAGATCATGCAGCTACCATGACAGCTGAGGAAACACTACCTAAATATGCTTCTGTATCTTGTTTAGAGTGGGTTTAAACTGACACTCTATGCTATATTTAATCCAACTGCCCTACAAGCTTCTTAGAAGTATGTATAAAATGAGAGTAAATGAACTTTTGAGTTAAACCACATTCATTTCAGGGCAAGACTTTTGTGTCAGTGATTTTCGCTCTGAGCCTGTTTCTGCATGGTTCTTGGTCATGTTCTAGATAACATCGGATTGTTGAATAAATATATGCTCCTCCCCCTGCCTCTCCCAGGTGAAAGACGTAAGTCTATGTGTGAAAGCATGTATGGTGTGGTAACAGAACAATGAGAATGAGGCCGTGTGAAGCCTGGGGATGACTATTTTAAGTTCTAGTCTACAACACACACACACACACACACACACACACACACACACACACACACTGCTTTTTCTTTACATAATCAATAATGAGAAATATTTGACATATTATTAAAATCTATGTAATAATGAACTATAGTATAATGACATTCTACTGTACTATTTTTTGCCTAAACAGAAGTTCCTGGTTGACTTTGCTCAAGCACAGGTGGGGGGAAAAAGTGGGTGGGAGGAAAAAGTGGGTGGGAGTGTCTGGAAATAAGTATCTGAGTTTTCTCTGTTGATATTCACTGTCAATATCTGCAGTGAATAAAAGTTTGTAGCAATGATTCATTGAGATGACATACATAAAGATGCTCTGTATGGAAATGGTCACTTTTATTATCATCGTTGTTAGGCAGAATAATAAATGATTTGAGGATTTCGATGATCAGGTTTTATGTCAAACCCTAAAAGTATTTTGACACATATCTTCATCCGGACTCCATCTCTGACCTCTTTCAGGGAATTGTGAGAAGGACCACTTAGAATGAGTATGGTATTGCATTGGTGTGGCTTCCATGGCTATTTTTCTTGCTTCATCAGGGAAGATCTTTCCTTTAGAAAAAGAAGATATTTGTGTGGATTTCTCAAATTATATAGAACCACTTGACTACTGTGTCTACCTCCTTCGCCCAAATAATAAATATGCTAGGGTTACTTAGCAACCTTCCTTACGACCATGGAGACTTTAGATGTAATCAGATTGGAAGGAAACACCTTGTTGATAGTCACCAGAGCTAACTCCAGGCAAGCTATTTTAAAGGATTCCCCCCAACTTTTCTCTCATACCCAACCCTTCTCATGCAATCAAGTAAATGGTCTGAGTAAGGGAGATTGAATACATTTGAGAGTGTATCCAGTTCCTTTAATAATGCTTTATTCCATTTGACAGATGTAAATGTACATACATAAATATGAGCTGTGTGGATGTGTAATATTGCATGCGTGAATATGTGTATGGGCATGCAAGATTCTACATGCAGTCATTTATAGACAGAAAGAGTTAAAGGCAGGGAAGCCTTTAAAGCTTTGAAATGAAAGCTGGAGAGAAGAGGGGGCAGCAAGAGATCACTGAGCAGAAGTCCCTATAGAGAAAGAGATAGGGAAGAATAAAGAAAGAAAGGTGGGGGGCGGTGTGAAGTGGAATGAATGAGGAAAAGAAAAAGCTGGAGCTGCGAGGGAGGCAGTAGGCAGCCCCCGGCCCGCTGCTGCTGCTGGAAGCCGGACAAGAGGGAACAGATTTCAGCAGCAGGGAGCTCTAATCTGTCAGCAGCAGTTCCTTCATGTGTGACCAGCCGGCCCAGTTTGGGGACTGGTGCCAGTCTGGGCACACTCACCCCAGCAGGCCCTCCCGGAAGTGAACACGCCACTGATAAAACCCTGAAAGTTGGGAGAAGCTTCCTCTACCCACTCCTGCTGCCACCCTCGCCCAGGCTGCCACATGTGCCCCTGTCTGCAGTGCTGCTTTTGACCTCCTGGCAACCACTTCTGAAGGTCAGTCACACTCAACTCCCTGCTTCTTCCAAATCCTTACCAGCCACATAAGATCCTGGAGAATTATCTCCAGGAGATGAACACCTATGCATTCCTGACAGCTCCACTAGAGAGGAAACAAAGAGAAAGGCCCAAACCATTATTTATTTAAAATGTGTGAGGTCTTATATAGATGCACAAGCCACGAAACCAGTTCTGCTCTCCAGCAGCTCAAGTGAGTTCAGTTGACTTGTTGGGCTGTGGTCCAGCCTTCACCCAGGCTTCCAGCCCATGTCTGTAACCATAAATGACAGCACTCTAGCTTTCTGGCAACTTGCCCCTATCAGTACTTCCACACAGCCAGCCTTTATCCTCTGGTGGGAAGAAAGACCAGATGGAGAAATGACTCCCACTCAATTGCTAAGTAACACTCGCTTCAATTCCCATTAACTGTGAATTTGCACCCTTGTCTGGGTAAGAACCCAGGGAGCAAGAATCATGGGGACATTGCCAGACCAGGGCAAAGGTTAAGAGGAATGCCGTGGCTGCCTGCCTGCCCTCGTGAAGACACGGGCAAGGAGTCAGGAGGCAGTGCGCTCTCTGAAGCCCGCTGTTCCTGCCATCGGGCCACCTGGGTTCTGCGCCTGCCCAACCTCTCGCAGATCAGTGACCCCTCTGAGATTTTTTTTTCACATTTGTAAAACCCATCCATCACTCTACCAGCTAGTCCATGAGAATACATGTATTGAAAGAGCTGGATTACATGAACACCATGGATACTTCCAACTCTGATGCTCTGATTTTAAGGGAAGCCGAGATTTCTTTAAAGCTTAGTTGATGTGCAGTCCAGCAAGGGGCTGAAATCCAGATCCCTGAGGCAGATCCAGGCATTCCATGGCCAAAGCTGGGAGTCCCTGGGCCTCAGATATCTTTAAAACATATAAAATAGGGATGATTCCTGTCATCAATCATGCTTTTATCATCCAGTGTGTATCAAGTATCTACAATGTATCAGGCAACTGTGCTGGCAACACAGAGGTTACAAATAACCCTGCTCTCGTGGAGCTTGAATTCAATGGAGGAGAGGGAGACAACAAAATATTTTAAATATATAAAATACATACAGTATGTTAGATAAGTGCTACAGAGAAAAATAAAGTAGGAGATGGAGCTAGGGAGTGCTTTGGAGGAAGGGAAGCACAGGTTGCCCTTTTAAACTGGATGATCAGGGGCCATCTCCCAAGGACATCGGCATGGACCAGGATTTTTGTGAGGATCAAACTCCGTAAGTACACAAAGCCAGATGTGCAGTTAAGTACTCAGAAAGGTAACTGGCACCGGAGTTAGTAACTTCCTTGGCTTGGCTGACAATAGGGCCACTTTTGAGCATATACTTTATGACCCTCTCCTTAACCCTTATTATGGTCACCAACCCACAGAAGAATTTGCTATTCAGAATGAGGCCTACCTGCTTTCTCTACTAGGAGCCACTGTCCTTCTCTACTCTTGTTTCTTTCCTCTGAGACCACCGTATTCCTTCCCAGACAAGGCACTACCTATTCTCCTCTCCCAGCATGGATGTGCACCCGACCCCTCCTCAAAACTGTCCTCCATGAAATGGAGTTCTTTTCCCACTCACCTCCCCTCTTTATCTGCTGTTCTCTCCCTCAAATTGTAAAATAGTTTCTTAAAGAAGGAGGAAGAAGAGGAAGTGAGAGAGTGGGAAGGAAGAGGAGGAGGAGGAAAATGGAAGAGAAGAAAGAGGAGAGAAACACCAAATATGCCATGGGTAAGTATTAAACTTTACAAGTCAGCCATAGAATTAAACAGCTTAAGGAAAGAATCACATAGGGGTCTTGGTGTTAAACATTTAAGAATGCTCTTCACAGGTTTGAATTTAAGGGAAAAGAGCAGATATCATTTACTGAAATAACCATCTATATATCTGATTTGAGGAATGTGAAAGACTAGAGAAAACAGAGGAGCTGGAATAATCCTCACATTCATTCTTCTACGAACAGCGAAATCTTGCTTTGCCTGAATTACAATCAGTGTTGGATGTATCTTCTAGGACAGTTACTAGATTCTTCAGTTATTTTTCCCAACTTATATCTCCTTTTATACCACTGCCTACAATTTTTTTCTGTAAAATCTCTCTATACATACACAGGTATGTCTTGCTTTACTAACCATGTCATATGAAAATGTAGCTTTCCTTAGATTCTGTGGGTTTCCTTGATCAGGTGAAGGGCCTCTATGCCTGACGGTCCACCTGCACCTATGCAATCACAGAACCTTTTGACTGGTTCACATGTACATTATATTAAATTAAGTGAATCTATAATACATACTTGTCTCACCACAAATCTGCCTATGTTTGGCACACCAAGAGCATTCACTCACAACTAAAAGATGGGTAATGACTGAGCAGCTTTGGCCCAGGGTGTCTAAAAATTAAATGACTCAGTTCCTTGTTCACTTCTTAACCTCTCAGCACTTTCCAGGCCGAGGGAGTCAAGTAGGCTCCTCATGGGAACAATCCAGCTAATACAACGTTTCCAAGGATGGGGACTCTGCCTTCAGGTTAATGGAAGATCACTTTCATCAGGGCTTTTTTATTAAGAATCTAACAAAGTACCTTTCTTCTCATCAGTTATGCTCATCTCTCAAAGGCTGGGCCAGGAGAAGGATTCTAGCCTTTTGAGACAGCAACTTCCATGGGGAAGGAAGAATGTAGGGTGGGGTGGGGCAGGGGGAAGAGTGCAAAATAAATGATAAATAGGAAAACTGAGAACACCAGGGAAAAACAATTAGGCAAGATTCATAAGAGGCGTGCTTATGTTGAGATCTAGCCATCACAAAGAACATCTGCTTTTCCTACAACTCCCAAAAAGCTGTTGCGTGTGAAGAGGAGGAGCATTGGGTCCTCAGGACAGAAAGAGAGCCTAGAAGTAAGTGGCAGGTGCCCCAGCACCTGAGTGACAGAAACAGACAAGCAGAGTATCAGATAACACATTGAAGAACAAAATAACCATCAACCACTCTCCCGGGGAAGTGATAAAAGAAAAACATAGACGGTGCCTAAAAATAGCTAACAATTCTTCTGTAGCTCAGGCGGAAAAAGAAGGGTTTAGACAACTGGCCTGATCACTTTCTAAACACTTTCGGATCATCTGGTACCAAAAGTTTTCAGACGTTTCTTAGGAACTAAGAAGACCCTTCACTCAGAGAATGCATGGCAGAAGAAATTCTCCAGCTCTTTCAATCAAATGAAGTTCCCAGATAGAATAAAACTCTCTCAGCATGTCTCAGACGATGTTATAGAACATTGTACTACAATTACCAATAAGGCATAAATGAGTGCTACAAAATTCCAGCAGACAATTAATTCTTTTAATATCAGTATGTCCCATGCAATATTTGGGACATGCTAAAAAAAATGATCCATTGTTTATCTGAAACTCAAATTTAACTGAGTTTCTGCTCTTTTCTTGAAACCCTGGTAAAAAGCCTTGTCCAGAAGCCTAGAGCCTATCTGGAGATTGTCACCAAGTCTATAGCTGGTCAAATTTCAAGGAGCTAAGAGTTATCAGTAAGGGATTTAGACTGACACCTGATAATGTCCATTTGATTGTAAACAAAATAGTTCATTTTAAGGATTTTCTCTGAGAATGCTTCTATGTCATTAAAAAAAAACTTCCTTTGGTAACTAACAAGTAAATACCTCGGAGATATTGCACATTTGGTTCCAGACCACTGCGATAAAGTGATGACTGAAATAAGGCAAGTTGAATGAATTTTCTGGTTTCCAGGGCACATGAAGTTATGTTTATACTATCTTTGTAGTCTATTAAGTGTGCAACAGCATTATGTCTAAGTCAATGGAGATATATTTTATTGCTAAAAAATGCTAACCATCATCTCAACTTTCAGCAAGTCATAATCACTTGAACACAGATCACCATAACAAATATAATGTAACAATAAAGTTTGAAATATTGTGAGATTTACCAAAACGTGACATGGAGACACAATGTGAGCAAATGCTGTTGGAAAAACGGTGCTGATTTGCCCCAAACCTTCAGTTTGTAAAAAGTGCAATAAAACAAGGTGTGCCTATATGCGGTTCTCTTTGGGATTCTGGGCTCTCATACAACCCCTTGTCCCTGTTCCCGAAATCAAGACTTACGCACTTCCCCTACATGAAAAGCAAGCCATGGCCTGGTCAGGTACACGTGAGAGTTTTACCTCCTCTTTTTGTGCTTCTGGGAAGGACAGGGCCCGTTAATGCAGGTGGATGTTGGGAAGGTGAGAGGAGAAGCCTTTCCTAACTCGGTATTCCCCTGTCTTCCGGGGCTGGGTCATTCCCAGCTACCTCCCAGGGAGCTCTCTTCCTGCTGCGGTTGCAGAGAGATGAGCAGCAGGCCAAAGGAAAAGTCATCCTCACAAACCGACCAGCCATTTGCAGCAGTTTCATTTGCAAAGACTGCCTGCTGTGGCTGAATGGTGCGGCTGCTTGGCTGTTATTTAAAGGAGTGACCCTAGTGAGACCAGATCTGCGAAGGGGGGAAAAGAATCCGATTTCAGACCATGTGAGGCAGGAGGAGCCAGACCGAATGCTTTTAATTGAATTCCACTGTTGATTTTGATGCTCTGCTGGGTGGTAACAGCTCAGACTTTGAGGGTAGCTCCTTCCAGTCCCTGCTGGTCATTCCCTGTTCTTTCTGGGGCCTGAGAAAAAAACCCTATTAAAACATTCCCAAGAGATGCAGGGATTGGGTTCAAGAGCCATATGAGAGGCTGCCTTTGGGAAGAGGACAAGGAAAAGACAATGGAGGTGAGGCAGGATGCAGGTAAATGGACAGAGGAGACGGCAGAGAGAGGATGCCCGGCAGGCAGCCAGATACTGAACCCTGGAAATGTCACAGAACAGGGCAGAAGAAAAAGTTCCCAAAGGAAATATCTTAGCAGAGCAGAACTTTTTAAAGACACTTTTTACTTCAGAAATACATCCACAGTATCCTTTGGAAATCAGGTGAAGGCAGATTCTCTCTGCTCTACACTAGCATTCGAGGAAATGATGAATGATCTGTATTGTGTAATCCTCGTTCCTTTTAGGACTGCTACACTTGAGAAGACGGAGGGGGCTACTGGTGGTCACCTTGACAATGACCTCTAAGGAAGGAGCATGCTTGAACAAATCAGGGGCTAGGGATGCAGTTGGAAATCTTCATACAACTTTTGACTCCCCAAAAACTTAGCTGCTAACAGCCTACTGTTGACTGTAAGCCTTCCTGATAACATAAACTGTCCGTAAACATGTTTTGCATGTTCTTTGTATTATATGCTATATCCTTACAATAAATTAAGATGGAGAAGGGAAAATGTTATTAAGAAAATCATAAGGAAGAAAAAAACACATTTACAGTACTGCATAGAAACTGTTGAAACGAATCCGCATGTAAGTGGACCTGTGCAGTCCAAACCCGTGCGTTCAAGGGTCAGCTGTATGGAGGACTGAGGACGGTCACCTTCTTGAGCGGCTGAAAGAGATGGTAACAAAGAACCAATAGTAATTTTAAAGATACGGTAGTAGGAGACCAGGCTACAGAAGTGACATTTACATTCTGACATAAAGTAAGCCGAATGGGAAATGATAATACGTGTGGATTGCTGTTTACCCAGAGGAAATTTTAGATAAAAGCAGGTATTTATGGACTTCCAGGTGACACCCGCTTGATTTCCTTGGGTTACTGGCCCATGTTCTAGTCTTGATATTCCTTCATGGTTAGCTTTGGTTTTAATGAACAAACATTTGGTAAAATAATCGGAATCAGATTTGAATTCAACACGAAACACAGGGGGAGAAAACATGAATGTACAGCACTGAATGAGTAGTGAGTTTTTAAAGGAAATCACTGCTGTTTTGCAAAAAGAAGCAGAACAAGGAAGCCCCTGTGGGGTAGGCATTGCCCTGGGCAGCAGCAAATCTTGGAGGAAATCACTCATCCCCTCCAAGTGTGCCACACACAGTGCCAGGAGTGGGGGCTCAGAAAAGGGTGAGTCAGAAAGGTTGCCACTTTCACAGAACTGACGGGGGAGAGAGAGAATAAAACACGTGATTACAACAGTCTGAAGAGTGGCTTTATTGGAGAAGCACAGGCATATAACAGGGGGAGGTCAGTCCAGGGCTCAGAAAAGCCCTCTCGGCGGAAGCAATGCCATGACTGAAGCCTGGGGAGTGAGGAGAACCCGGCGGGTATGGGGGCACCTGTACTGGCAGAGTGGTGAGAAGGGGCGCCGGGGACACTGAAGGCAGAGGAAGGAGCTGGAAGAGAGAGAGCATGGTATCTTCAAAGAACTCAAGGAAGTTGGGTCTTGCAGGAATGCAGTGATCAAGGGAGAGAGTGGCACAAGACAGTCTGGGAAAGAGAGGAGGGCTCATGGCCGTTGGAGACTATAAACTGTATTAAGGAAACGGGACTTTGTTATGGGAGTAATGAAAAGCCACTGAAAGGTATTAAGCAGGAGGGTGATGAAATCACATTTTCATTTTAGATCACCCAGGCTGCAGGGAGACTGAAGAGAAGCAGGCCTGGGTGCCAGACGATACTGAACAGGCCCTGCAGCACTGCACACAGAGGAGATGGATGGCCATGTGGTGCAGGCACGCAGACGAGTGAATGCACTCCAGAGGAAATCCACAGAAAACGGCATGAGCAGCCATGCAGTGTCGGGATATGGAACCAAGAACGCCTTGGAAATTTTTATTTTAGGCAACTGAGTAATGGGAGGTACCCTTTACAGGTGGTGCAGATTTGCCTAGAAGAAGGTGGGAGGGTAATAGGAGGGAGAAAGCAGTCCAGCTTTGGATGTGGCATGTTCTAAGGCCCTGTGGCACCCAAAGGAACCCATCTAGTTATGGTAAGGGACACAGACCTGGGGCTCAAGGGAGAGGTTGCAGTCAGAAATGCCCATTTGGGGGAACTAACAGACATCAGTTGCATCCTTGGCAATGGGTGAGAAAAGAAGAGGGTGTGGGACAAAACCCTGAGAAGGACCAATTGAAGAGAAGTGTACCAAGGAGCCTGAGAAGAATTACCAGAGAGGTAGCAAGAAAACCAAGACAATTTGTACCAGACAAGCAATGATAACCAGGGATGGCAGAAAGAGCAGAGGCTCAAGGTGGGAGAATATTAGGACTGAATCACAGGTACAGCCACATCAATCTAGTGTTAGCTGCCACTCTGAATAAGAACCTTAGCTGAGAGGCTACAGTCCACCTCCCTTCCAGAAATTAAACAGGCATAAGCAAGTACACATTCGACCTCTACTAAAGATATTTCAGTGTCCCAGAATACACTCTCTGATGTTTTATTTCTAAAGTTGGATGGTAGGTACCTGAAAATATAGTAGGCTTTTCTGAATACCTGTCTATATCTATGATACAGTTCATCAATTTTAAATGGATGCCCAAAACATACTGTTAAGAGAAAGGTTATTGAACAGCATGCACACTTATATTTCCATTTATGTAAAATTATAGGTTTACATCCACATGGGTATCCATGCCCAGGAAGATATCTAGCAAGATGTTCACTAATTATTTCAACAATGGTTCTCTTTAGTCAGATTTAAGGTTATTTTTACTTTCTTCTTTGTGCTCTTCTATATTATTTGAATTTTTACAATGTGCACATGCAGAAGTTTTATACAAATAACAAAACCACAGAGGCAGAGTATAGAATCTGCTACCTCCCAGTCACATGATACTCCAAGAGGATGTGTGCAGGCATAGCTGGATTGTTAGGCGAGGTCAGGGGAGCAGAATTCCACCCATATCTTCCTCCTACTGAATAAACCAGACTCAGAGCAAATCTAAAGCTGCCTCTACAGCAGCACTCGCAGTCTTAAAGGCAGAGAGAGGAGAAGAAAAGGTGATTAAAAACAAGGGAAGAATCCTCTTCGTGTGCTTACAGATACATGTAACCTACCTATTCACCACTCCGTCTCCGGAGAGCAGCCTTCCCAAGCAGGCTGGTCCCCCTCATTTCTAGGTCTGCTGCATCTTTCACAGTGATCAGGTATGCAGGAATCACAGAGGCCTGGGTTCAACTCCAAACTGAACCTCTTACCTGCAGTATGACTTTGGACAATTTACACCCAAGCCTTACTCTCTTGTATTGTGCAACAGAAACAGTTTTAAAACCTGCCTCCAAGAGTAGCTGCTTTGAGGGTAAAATGAGGTCAAGCGTACAAAACAGAGTAACACCTAGCACACAGCAAGTGATTAAAAAATGCAAGCTGTTTTGTAGGCCTTAGAACAAGAACACAGCACAGCAAGCTTTGGATCTGAAACATTCCCACCATCACAAGCAACTGCCGTCCCAGTGGCCAGCCTTCAGCCTCTGGTATCTTGAGCTGCTCGACCCACTCTCTCTGAATGACCAACCCCAGCCTTGAAAGCTCTCCTCTGACCTCCACCATCGGTGTGCCCTGTGTTCCACACTTACCTATTTAGCATGTTGGACTGATAGATTCTCTTCTCGTGGGTGTTGTAACAACTGCTCTTGGGCTCAGGGATGAAGCTGTGTTCAGACAGCATGTCGGAAGCAGCAGTTGTGATTATAGCAATTCCATCCCTCACTCTGGCAGGGAGGCCATAGTCCCATTCATCATAGGACACAGAGATGAGCCCGGTAGGGAACTCCGAGGGCACTGTGTCTGTATCCCCCGCTACCAGACTAGGCACAATCCACGTGTAGCCATAGCCAGTCAGGCCTACTGAGTTAGCCACTTCGAAAATGTAGGTGGCTTCTTCCTTAGTGCAATAAAGAAGAATGATGGGGCTTTGAAGTTTCTTGAGCTGGTTCTGGATCTTAGAGTCTCCATCATCCAGGGACATGTCCAGCAAGAGGACTTCCTCTAACTCCCAGCCCACGAAGCTATTCTCAATGGTGCTGCGGATCTTGTTTACAAAGTCCTGGTAGCCAGGGAAGTAGGTGGTGACAATAGAAAAGATGTACCAGTCATACTCTTCCATGATGTTGAGCATTACAGACGCTTGTTGTTCAATTGATGGGCCAAACTGGAAGAACATGGAGGATTCATCCTAGAATAGGAGGGAAATGTAAAAAAAAGAAAAAGAGAGAAAAAAAATCAAACCAAAGACGGTAAGGGCAAGTTTGAACCAATTGGATACACAGGTTTGTGTTTGTCATTTACTTTTTTCATTTAATAACTTTAAAATTGGGTATGTCTGAATTACAAACATTTGTAATTCTTTTCATCTTAAAACTACCTTCGAGAATCTAATCAAATCCACACAGGTCTGTGCTCTCCTTGTCTACTGCGGAGTCTAGAGCAGCTTCCTAAAATCAAGTATGTCAATATGTGTACAGCATATTATATAGCAATATACTTCACGAAAAGTCACATAAAGTGGGATAAAAACCCTAAATGGCCGCATGTCAGCTCAAGTCAGGTTTTACTGCCAAATGAGTTATACAAACACACACGTACATATACACAATTTCCATTTCTTTAGGCTTTTGGACTTACCAATGGTGGATGTGTAACACTCAGTCAGAGTGAATAATCCAAAATGCCACCCATCTACCCTCGGACCTACTATGGGAGGGCTACAGGCACACTGACCCGGCTGGCGGGTGGTGCCCACGTATGGGCACCAGGAGGAAGCACGTTGTAGCACAAGATTTGATCAGTACATTTTCTATAAAAATACATCTATTAATAGCACATTTAGTTTTCTATTTCCTACTCTAAAAATGAGATTTGCAAGTTGGAGTAAGACAAACAATATCTAAGCTACAAGTTAGAATGACTTATAGTCACACTCATATATGATTAAGCTTTACTTTAGAGCAACATCTAAAAGACTGTTCTTTCTCTTTCCTATAAGATGCCAGGGGTCTCAGTCTAACCTGTGTATTATACATATAAATCTGTCATTTCTGAGCATCTTATGTTTTCTCCCTCTTTTTGAGGGAGGAGCCATTTTAAATTTCTCCCATTTTAAGCTGTATTTCACCTGCTGTTTTAAGATGTCAAGCCCTGCATTTTATCTCCATCTTACAGCTAGAAGAATAGGAAGCCACGAAATGAAGGCCCTCTCAGCCCTGTCCTCTCTCAGTCCATTTTCCGCCGACTTCCTTCTGGGTAATGGCATCTCCCCTCTTGCTCTGTGTCCCCTATCTTCTATCTGATGATTCCTCTCCACTTTATCACAATCCAGGCTAACAAAATCGTGCCTTCATCAAAGAGGCTGTCCTTTTTTTCTTATCCCCCAAACTAAAGCTTCAAAGTACAGTTGCAAGAGACCTGGCTTTTAAGCAAAATTGTAAGGTGATTTCTTAGTTCAGGATCATATTGTTGTACAGCTGAAAAATTGCTGAGTATTTTCTGGGCACCCACTATTGAAAAAAATACAGATTGGGAAATATCCGGCTGGTGTCCAAAGATACCCTGATTCGGCAATGAAAGCTGCCGGCCCCTTGTCTCCGCCCGACTATGTTTGCTGTGCATAGTGTGAACTTTTCCCATTCCCCACAGGGTCTCCAGAATGAAACAGTACATGCTTGGTCATCTGAGGAAGGTTCCTCCTGCTAAGGGCAAAATGCTGCTTATCACCGTTCCCTCCCCTGACTGAACCCTACAGTCAAAAAGCAGCCTCCTGGGCCAGGGAACTGGGAGAAGGGGAGAGGGCGAGGCAGGGAGTAGGAAGCGAGAGGGAATGACTTTAGGACAGAATAATGATCTCATTTGGGTCCACTCCAAACTGCGGCCAGCCCCTGCTCCTGGTTTTCTCCTACTGCAAGTACTGCTCTTCAGGCGAAGCTGACCTTGTCCTTAGGTTATAGGATATAGTGGGAATACAGACAACCGAGTTTAATTATTCCAAGACTTGTCAGGGGCTTAAGAGAACCACAGCAACAGAGAAAGAAGGCCAGGGACCCAACAGCCTACCCAGAAGGGCTACCGTTTTAAAGAAAGAGCCATTTGTTTTCCTTGTTACCTCCAGTTAAAAGGAATTTAGGGGAATCTCAAGTGAGACATTTTATCACTTCCGTTTTCACAAACCTATAGCAAAGGGACAAAAGTTTCCAAATATACCTGAAAATGTACAGGCTGAGGGCGAAAGGGATCCCAACTGTAAGCAAAGTAAGTCTATCTGCCTATGACAAATGCATATTTCTTAATATCTTAGCACAAGAAGTTCCTGGATATGCACAAAGTTCCATCTATGGTGAACCCACATCTGGTTCAAACACATGGGGAAAGGTGACCTTGAGGGAAAACCCATGGGAGTAAACAGTAAATGAGTCCATGCTAATGAGATAGAATTTCAAAGAAAACCAATATATCATACAGCAACCTCACTCTCCCCTCTCTTAGCCTTCTCTTGAAACTCTCACAATTACAAACGTGCTCCAAGAGAAACTGCCAGCTACTCTGAACAAAGCCAATGCATGGTGAGAGAAAGAAGAGAGAAGAAGTGACAGGGCTCCATCTCAGCCCCACTATGCTCTCTTTGTACCTTCTAATTCTACTGTTCTCCAACATCATCCTTTTCCTGACTCTTCTGCTCCCATCAACACCCAGTCCAACCATTTTCTCCTGCCAGTCCTTCATTAAATTAGGATGCCTTACATGACCATTTTAGCTGTGGCACTGGGAGGAGGTTAATGAAGCCAGACAACAAGAGACAGAGTTACAGCTTGGGTGGATGTTCCCTGGTATAACGAGTGGCCCAGTGTTATTGATTTAGTTGGCGCATCAATCTGGTGTGCAGCATTTGGGAATGGGACGGCTCTTTTTCAACAAAGCTTTGGGCTAACTCTATGTTGCAGGTGTGGTGACAGGCTTTGCAAATTATGGCCACTGTCACAAATCGAAGAGCAATCTTCACGTGCGCATGGAGTGGAAAGGACTGGTGGCCACACATCCATCTTTGCAGGCCCCCAGCATGCGCTGTCATCACCACAAAAGGTGTCATCTTCTAGGATGAAGGGCAGGGATGTAATTCAGTTTGCAGCTCCCTACACTTCCCCACTGACATTTTTATCTCCTAATGTCATTACAAAATGCTGGTGTACAGGAGTCCTTGGTGCATTCCTCTCGTAGTGATGATTCCACTCGCACTTACTGCATGAATGTACTTCCCTAACCTGCCTTGAAAGCATCTTTAAAGCTTTCCTGAATAAATGGCCGCCATGACTGAGATGAGCAATTAGCGCAGGGAAGGTACAATTGTCCATTAGATATCATCAGTCTAGAACTATTATGCTGAATTCCCATCACTTTGATGTTCATGGTGTTTATTTGCTAATAAGAACAAAAATGGGTACTTTTTCGTTCTCTTATGTCTCAGAAAATAACTGCTGAATTAGGGCCTGAGATTCTTCTTCTGCATCTCCCAGATCCCTCACAAATCCACCTCAGAAATAAAGGATTAAACTACTCCAGCTGCTGATAATGCCCCTGGCAACAGGCTGCAGCCCAGTTCACCTTGAGGAGTGCGTCAGCTGAGGAGAACCCCCTCACCCAAAGGCACGGCCCCTTCCCAGGGTAAACTGCCCTGGATGATGGGCTGTCACATTGTCTGAACTCTGACCATGCTGAAGGCTGAGTCTATCTTCAGAGCTCCCTACAGAGATGGCTACAGCTTCCATTACAACTGCTTCACACCCGTCCTTCGCCCCCTGCCCACTTCTCCCTTCCCTTCCACAGCACTGACCTCAGGAATACTCCCTGATAAACCTCCTGTACACCAACTTTGGTCTCAGAATCTGCTTCCCAAGGAACCCAACTGGAGGGTCAATTCATTTCCCTTTTTTCAACAGGGAAAAGAGATGGTCTGAAAGAGAACATGATATCTATTTTTGAATACAGAAAGCACTATATGGTAGAAAAATAAGCCTTTGCCCATTAGCTCCAGAGGAAAAAACCTGGGACTGAGTAGAAATATTAAAAGGCATTATTTGTCTCAATGTAAGAAATGGATAGCTAACTGAAATGGAATAGGCCTCAAAGTAGTGAGCTCTCTGTCACTATAAGCATTCAAACTGTAGGTGGATTATTATCTGATAAGGGATTCTCCCCACCATTTTGGAGAACACCATGCTCTCTTTAAGATCAATTTTTTTGTGCATATCATCCCTGCATTGTTAGTTCTTTTTCCCCCTGTGCTTTCACAATATTTTGTATGTGTGTCTATCTTAATATCTATCACACAGGAAGCATAGATGCCTGCCTCCTCGCACTAAAACTGTTTTGTTTCTCAAGAACAGGAATGATGCCTTATTCATCCCTGGATTCCTAAGTGGCATATGAAAAAAATCTTAAGCATTTGTTGTATTAATATTATAAAGAAGATTTCTTTGTTGGGTGGGAGATTAACTGAAATGACCTTTATGTCTCATCTGGTTCCAAATTTCTGTACTGATGGTACACATCTACTTCACAGAAATATGGTATGCCTGAATAGTTATATATAAGCTGAGCTTTTATAACACGTGAGGGGATCTAACCTCAGAGTCAGCCAGAAAGGCAGAAGATGCTACTGGCCACTTCTTGACTCCTCTTTGCAGCAAATTCCTTGAAAGCACTATGTGTACTCACTTCTTCCAATTCTTCTTCCCCCATTCCCTCTTATACTAACACAGCCAGCTTTTCAACTTCACTATTCCATATGAAAACTCCTCTTTGAAAGGCAGTGGTGACCTGATACTGCCAGCTCTAGCATCCATCTGCCACCATCCTTACCTATAAGCAGCATCTGACTTGCTCCAATACAAGGTTTCTTTCCTAGGTTTCTGGGGCTTCACACTTTCTTGAGTTTCCTCCTACCTGACTGGCTATGGTTTCTCTGTCTCCTTCGCTGGTTCCTCTTCTTCCTTCTGACCCATTAAAACTGGAGTGCCCCAGGGTCAATCCTTGGTCTTGATTTAAATTCTATTTATGTGTCTTGCCTGAGTATTTCAGCCCCGGGCAAGTTTGCTGTGGATTCAGTGAAACTGAGAAATGACAACAGGAAGTTCTTAGGGTAAAAGAATTTATACCCGACTTAATTCTCACAGCAATAGATGGAGCACTAGAATCACGTCTGCACCCAGCAGTCTGCAGGTCTGTAATCCTCCATCTCTACCTCTGCCCAGAGCACTGGGCCCAGCTCTTTATACAGTGACTCAGTCAATAATAGCTTATTGCCTACAGGTGTGGAAGCAGTAGCCTAGCAGGAGACCAGTTACATCATCAAGTAGTTTAGGGTCAGGTGAGGATCCTGGCCGCAGGAGCTTCCATTTTCCCCACATATGCCAATCACTCACATACTTCTTTCACCCAAACTTCAAACTTATATATATCAAACTGCCTATTCTACATGTCTGCTTAATATCTTAGAAACACCTCCAACAGTTCCAAAACTGAACTCAGCCTTCCTGTGGATAAAGTGAAGGTTCCTATGGCCAGGATCCTCACCTGAACCTAAACTACTTGATGATGTAACTGGCCTCCTGCTAGGCTATGCTTCCATACCCTAAGCAATTGGCTATTATTGACTGAATTACTATCTAAAGAGCTCTGCCCAATTCTCTGGGCAGAGGCAGAGACAAAGAAGGATTACAGACCTGCAGACTGTTGGATGCAGATGTAATTCTAGTGCTCGACCTATCGCAGGGATAGCAAGTCGAGTAATAAACCCTTTCACCCCAAGAACGTTTCATTGTCATTCCTCAGTCTCACTGAATCCATAGTGAACTTGCTCAGGGATGAAACCCATTGGCAAGACAGTCCCAGAAGCAGAGACCGGCTTGCTGCATGCAGACTTGCTCTGAGTGCATGGGATTCTAATGACTGCCCTGCCACCATGGGAATGAAGTTGGGTATAAACCCTTTCACCCCAAGAATGTTCCTGTGGATAAAATGAGAGTTCCTGTGGCCAGGATTCTCACCTGGCTCTGGGTGATTAGCTCACTGCACACCTGTGGGCAATACATGGCTGTTGACTCTATATAAAGAGCTCCACCCAGTGCTCTGGGCCCGACAGGGTGTCAGGGCTGCAAGGCTGCAGGAGAGCAGAGCAGAGGCTGGAGTGGTGGCAGCGCTGAGGACAGAGGCCCAGAGGACTGGCTGTGCGGGACGACTGTGCAGAGAAGCCCCGAGGACGGCGGTGCAGACAGAAGAGCCCAGAGACAGAGACCGGCTTGCTGCATACAGACTCGCTCTGAGTGAATGGGATTTTAGTGACTGACCTGCCACCTGGAAATAAAGTTGGGTATAACCCTTTCACCCCAAGAAACAGTTTTGCTGTCAATTTCTTTGGTCACATTGAATCCATAGGGAACTTGCCTGGGGCTGAAACCCATTGGCAAGACAGTTCCATCGTCATTTTTTGGTCCCATTGAATCTGTAGTGAACTTGTCCAGGGCTGAAACCCATTGTCAATACAACTGGTGTAGTTGATAGGATTCATTGTAGATGGAAGAACGGAACAGGCTGCCCTCTTGGGAGAAGTGTTTCATTGGGCTGCACCTATGGATGGGGAGACATTCAAGTGTCCCCCTAGTGGATGTTTGGTCCAATGTGGCTTGCCTTCTAGAGGACTGGGCCCCACCCCAAGACTGGGAAGGGATGGAGGTAACACCTGAGACAGTACGGGTAGCCATTGGTGTAATAAGTAGGTCCTCTGAGAAACAGTGTCTGTGAGGTAGCAGGAATGGTGGGAAGTTTTTTCTCATAATAATAAGAAAAGCCATAAGGGAGAAAGATGCTCTCCTGCAGGAAACATGAGGAGAGGCAGCACGAGAACATGAGCTGCGAGGTGCCGTTAAAGAGGTAAAAAATTTGTTGGTCACTGAAATGGCATCACTACGAGGTGCTGTGGAAATGGTAAAGGATGTGTGGTAGCCCGAGAGGAAGCAGCACGAGAAGGAGCAACACGAGAATGCAGGCTGCCAGGTGCCGGGGGGCAGGTGAAGGATGTAGTGGAGCCATCAGCCCCACAAATGGAGGAGTGGAGGTCTGACAAACAGGTGGTGGAGTAAGCCCTTCTGGTGCCAGAGGTATCCACCCCTCCTCAGTTGAAACCCCACCTGGTTGAAAGCTGGTGGAAAGCCCGAAAGAAAATAAAAGCTCAGCAACTATGGGTTCCTCCGAGAGAGGTGCAACTGCCTCCTCAGATTATGAAGCACTCGATGCTCCACTTCTATCCTCAGGCTCACGCAATGAAAGCACAAAAGGAACTACGGTCTGCTACTAGAAAGAAGAATTTAAAGGGCCCCGTGAAGGTCATGAGGACCCAGATGTGAGTTGATTTGATAAAGGCAGGAGCAGACAGAAAGAAATCAGATGTTGATTCAAAGAGAATCTTACTGGAGCTGCGGCAACAACTGAAACCAGAGCAGGAGTTCTGGCCGCTGAGGATGAAGCGGAAGCCATAGACAAAGCAATAAGATCGGCCTGTGTGTCTGCAAGACTTTCTGCTGGAGAGGCTGGAGAAGGTGGGTATTGTGAGACCCACCCCTGGTCTTTTTGGTTAACTCATTTGAGTAGAACTGGTTTGAATACAGCCAGGATGACCACTTGGTGGCAATGGATCTCCTCAGGCTTGAGGGTTATTATAATTTGTCATAATTTTTGTTATTTGTATATTGTCATAGCCTCTGTTGCTATTATGTTATGGAATTTGGTTACAATGTTCCAGCTTCTCGCACAGGGACCATTGCAGAAGACTGAGGGCACATAGTTTGAGAGGTGAGAATCCTGGAGGGGTGGAGAGTGGATAAAGAGAAAGTTCCTGTGGCCAGGATTCTCACCTGGCCCTGGTCGGCTAGCTCACTACACACATGTGAGCAATAGGGTGTTATTGACTCTATAAAGAGCTCTGCCCAGTGCTGTGAGCGACACTGGGCCGCACAGCTGCAGGAGAGCAGAGAGTGGAGTGGTGGCAGTGCTGAGGACAGAGACTGAGACGGCTGCAGAGGTAGAGAGGCCCAGAAGCAGAGACCAGCTTGCTGCGTGCAGACTTGCTTTGAGTGGATGGGATTCTAGTGATTGACCTGCCACCGTGGGAATAAAATTGGGTATGAACCCTTTTACCCCAAGAACATTCCATTGTCATTTTTTTTGGTCTCATTGAATCCATAAGTGAACTTGTCTTGGGCTGAAACCCATTGGCAAGACACTTCCCCATTCCCCATTTTCGTTAAAGCAACTCTATCCCATCAGTTCTTCTCTTTCTCAGGGACTCTATAACTCATCAATCGACCTTGACCTTCAAAACATATCTATAATACAACTTTTTTTTTCACCAAGTCTGTTTGAGCCACCATCGTCCTACACCCTATCACTGCAAGAGGCTGCTATGTGGTCCCTGCCTTTGCCCCAGTCCCATACAGTTTATATTCAACAAAGAAACAGGATGATCCTTTTAAAACTTAAGTCATAAAATGTTATTTTCTGCCCATACCCTCAATGGCTTCCCAATTCACTAAAAAGAAAAAGCCAGTGCCCTTGGTTCGGAGGCTATTACCCCATGGATCCACAGCCCCCCACTTTCTCACTCAGCTCCCAGCTCTCTGACTGCTCTGGAACGTCCTCAAACATTCCTGCTCCAGACCTTTAGCCATTTCTTCTGCCTGAAATGCTCTTCCTCCAGCTCTCCACATGCACCTGTTTCAAGTCTTTGCTTAAATCTCACCTTCTTAATAAAAACCCAATCCTGACCCCAGAACACCTACCTGCCCAGTCCCCATTACCCAGCTCCACTTTCCCTTGTTGCCACAGTATCTACCGCCATCAAACAGACTGCATGAACACTTATTTGATATATTTATTATGAACTCACTGCCTCTTCCCAACTGGAGTGTAAACACCATGAGGACAGGAACAGTTATTTGTTTGTTCATTGTAATTTAGCACCTGGAATAGGGCCTGGAACACTGTGGGTTCTCAGTATGTATTTGCTGAATTTAAAAAAATGTGGCAAGTGATACTGCAACCAGATAATCCTCAATCCTCAAATCTAGTTTATCTTTGTTGGCTATCCAATCAAAACTACATATTTCTACAACCATAGAGCCTTTCACACTATTCAAATCTTAGTACCTTATACCATCATAGGGATTATAATCCTGTTAGGACATTAACATAGTTTCAATTAAATAAATCTGATTTTCCTCCTAGCATATGAGTAAAGAAAATCTTTCTATTCTTCTAAACTCAGTTCTTGAGGAGGATCTGTGGCTGACAGGAAGCTAGAACTAGTAGGCTATCACTGAAAAATTTCTCTACTACCACCAGATTTCAAAGGCAAGTGTGGAAATGATGGGGTGATAGGTCAAGACCCCAAGAGAAGTTCTGGGTATTTCTGTTTTACTTCTTCCACACTGAGCACAAAATAGAAGCAGAATATGGGAGATAAAAACCTCTTTCCTCTCCCTAAATAAGGAAAGGGTTTGCTCTCCCCACTTAACTCCAAGAGACCCTCTTTGGTGACTAGACATTGATTCCACACTATCATTTTTTCAGGTAACTAAGGCTGGTCTTAGCTATTTAGGGTGGGTTTGAATAGTGCCAGAGTTCTGTGAGCAATGCCTTGCAAGAGAGGGAAAATGCTGGAGGTTCT
Organism: Smutsia gigantea; assembly: GCA_032199065.1. Classification (NCBI taxonomy): domain Eukaryota; kingdom Metazoa; phylum Chordata; class Mammalia; order Pholidota; family Manidae; genus Smutsia; species Smutsia gigantea. Next base: position 28,609 of record JAVSCE010008411.1, read on the forward strand.
CCAGCCCTACCATTGGTCAGAAATACCATGACTGAAACACACAACGGAAGCTCACTTGTGGACAGCCATGATCTTCCCTGCCTGTCAGGTGCCAGGCCTGTTCTTTTTTAAAACCTCTGCACACAAAAGGAGAACACTCTGGGTTTCAAAGCCCATGAACAGAAATTCAAGCAGATTGGGCTGGTTTAAGAGCCATTCTGGATCACTAAACAACTCCCACAGAAGCCATCACTCTTTTTCTTATTTGTTCTTTCAGAAGATAATTTTGTTTTCTCCTTGACTTTTTTCCTATTTTCCTCCCTGAGTCTCCCTCTTGGATGTGTTTCAATTGCCAAATTTAAGGCACAGCTGAGAAACAAGCCAAAGGTATTCACTTTGAGAATGCTTGGGAGGCTCTTCCTATTCTAGGCCTCAGAGACGATTTTATAACAAGAAGAAAGCTCATAAGCAACAGAGAGGGCAGTAAGACGGGAAGAGTAAGAAGGAAGATCCCTCTCAGTAGGATGCTCCAGTGAATTACAGAATTCAGTACAGGAGCAAAGGACCTGGAAGGTACTAAGAGAACTCCAGAGTGCATTGGCTCCTCTGTAAGGTATCAGGACTGCCAAAATCTTAACAAGAGTATCTCATTTCATCAGACATTAAAATCCCACCTTATGGCTTGCTCCAATACGCATATCAAAACGACTCTCAGATGCATTGACTTGTATCTTTATGAAGGGGTCTTTCCTATAAAAGAGTGATCTGACCAGTTCAGCAACAAGCAAGTTCTATGACTGAAGAAAGCAGGGGGATTAGGAAAGGCTGAAGAAAAATGAAAGAGAAAACATAGTGGAAATACTAACTAAGGGTATTCATTAGGCAGTAGGATTATCAGTATCAGACTAAATTTATTTAGACGAATTTATAAACTCAAGTGTGTCCAACACTAATGTAGATCTGGGCATTTTATAGGATAAAAGGAAGGACATCATTAAACTAAACCATATAACCAAGGGAAACCAAACCAACTGTATCGGGTATGAAATACCAAATCCAAAACTGCCTAAGCCATTAAATCTTTCTACTGAACTTCAGCCAAGAGGGTAGAGTTTACCAAAAAATTGTGATTATTATTAAAGAACAGTGTAAGTACAAGCTGGTGATGGTACTGATGTACAAGCGGTATTTTTCAGAGTAAAACTGTTGATGTTTGTCTCAAATTAACATTCCCATCTCTCTGTATGTGTTTGCTCATAGCACTGTATTCCTACACCAATGGTAGTAGAGGCATGGCAGGCCCACAGGAGTAGAAGGGCAGGAAAGGCATTTTATATGTGATGGACCTACGATTGCTGGTACCTCATTTGTGGCTGAAAATAACCAATGCACTGGGTCTGGATACAGTGATTAAGTTCACACACGTGGGTCTCTTCAAGGGCTTCCTGGAAAACAGTTCTAGGTCCTTCTGTCCCAGCTCCGCATGGAAAGATGAAGGCACTGCTGAATTTAGCATCTGGACCAGTCACGCTCACCGGGCACAGGTTAGCAAGCCATTATCTCCAATGGCAGAAAGAAGTTTTCTGAGAAAGTTTTTCTCCCCCAGCATTCAGTGATCAGTTTTTCTAAGTCCCTGGATTGGAAAACCAATCACTACTACCTCATATACAACAAAGTACGGCTGTTCACAATCAGCTCGGCTCTGCATGTATTCACATTTCCCAAACCAATTTGGCCCTCTGTCTAAAAGAGGCAACACAGCTTGAAGGGCTCCAGAAATGAAAATAAAATTGCATACAGGCAGATTGAAAATATTCATACATATTTTCAACAGCTTGTCAGCACCTGCTTGTCTCAGCCTCACTCAGATGTAGGACTTAGAACTTTAGCCCACCAGACATGCCTTCTGATCTTTACACCAGGACTAGCCAATTATGTTTCTCACCAGGAACATCTTCTAAAGCTAACAAGGCTGCTCTAAGCCCAGAATGTGTTGCACCCAAGGTGAGCCCGGCTGGGTGAAGACAAGCCCACCTGGAAGAAGCGTTCCTTCCTAAGAGCCTGGCCATGCACCCAGTTCAAAGGGCCAAGTTCCTTCGGCACATCCTGATTTTTATTCCATCTATTGGATGAGGAGCCAACCATTCTGCACAGTCCCTGACAAACTGCTGTCACCCCTGATACTGGGTCCTGCCCCCTATATCTGCCAATGTCAACTGAGATCTGACACCCCTTTCCTGTCCTTAACAGTGAAATGATTAGCACGTTATTAGTGCCAAGAGGTTTACATCAAACCCCTACAAACCCACACCAATCTGAATCACTCTGGAGGGGGGGTTATTTGATCTAAAATAGGTTTCTTGGAGGCTGCTGGCCCCCACCTTCTGGCAGGCAGCCCCACGGCGAGGTTTAGTCTAGTCTTTCCCAGCTCTCTGACCCTCCCTATACTCATTGTCCTAGACTCCCTAAATCCCACTGGGCCTCAATAGAGCAAAAGTGGTGTCCAGTGTTTGATTGGTTGAACCAATTTTATTTGAGATTTTCTGTATTCATTTTATGCTGAAAATCATTCTCCTTTTCCAGAATTATTCAACTCTTGCTTTTGCTAGGCCTCATTCATGGCTGCTGGTTAGGAGCATTTTCTTTAAATGGATCCTCGAGAGTTCAGAGTTCATAACTACCTATTCCTCATTTGCTTTCCCTCTCACTCTGGGGGGCAGCGGTATGTGAAGTCTCAATGAGAGGACGATGCCATCTACTTGAACTGACATCCCACTCCAGCCTGATATGAGAGAACCACACTAATATTATTTCACTAACTACACAATCTTGTCCATATTGCTAGAAAACAGCCTATTTATGTCTTTATTCATGCAAAGAAGGAATGCTTGGTTTAAAAGGTACAGAATGCTGCAGATCTAGCCTCTAACACACTTGAGGGTCACTCTCTCTGGCCAGCCTGTCACCTCTGACTTAACAGCACCAGCCTTGCCTGCATCCCTGGAAACTACCCTGTCAGAGCTGTCATCAGCATGGCAGCCCAGGCTGATGGCTTTATCCTTCTTTGCCTCTCCTTTTCCACAGTTCTAGTTCCACTGATAAAAACCCATTGCAATGTCCCAATGGACCTACACCCTTAGCCCACCTAATGTTTCCATTTTCCCTCTGGGGCCTTGGAAAGCTGAAATGCTGTCAATATCTCAATTTGACTCTGGAAGACTGGACAAGTAGGGACAAGTAGCCATCACTCAAGGGAGATATCAAAAGTTCAAGATCCTTCCTGCAGAGAAGAACTTGACAAGCAAAGGGATGATCCATTTATTTATTCTTATTTTGAAGTTTATTCATTTGGAAACTACATTCAGTGGTTTCCAACATTCCTACAGTGCATAGCATTTCCCTTGCACACTTTCCCTCCGATGGAAGCATGGAAGCAGAAAAAACATATCTCTTTAAGAGAACATGCCAATGGGCATTTCAAATAGGAAGAAGCTCAGAGCTTATCTTTTCATGATCCCCATCAACTCTCTGGAGTCCAGAGCCATTGTTACCATCAGACGAAGCATTTAATAATCTCTTATTTAGATCCTTCACAGCACAGCCTCTGACTATAGATGAATCATCCCAGATAGGTATGAGTCTTACATACATCTCATTATCTTTAGAACTGGCAATAAAGCAACTCACCTAAAGCTATCAGGCTCACATTAGCTGGCTGTGAATTCTGATTCATGCTCCCAAAAACAAAATGAGGGCACCCTTATGGCTCAGCAAGGACATTTTGATGTTAAATTATTACTGTAGTAAGGTGCTGATATGCTGACCTTTTATAAGCAGAGCTTAAACTCTCTGTTAACTAATGCCAGCAAGACCTCAGACAGACAGGAACCAGAGAGGCCTGAGGGGCCGCACACCAGGCCAGCTAAGAACAGAACCACAATTAAACCAATTTGAGGAGGAACCGGGTTATTTGTCATTATTTTTCCTGTCTTCAAAGAAAATTCCACAATTTTCCTTAGTTACGTAGGCCAGGGAGTCCAGCAATACTGACTTTCAGAAATTCTTCCCTGTGCCTATCCTGATTCCATTATGCTGCAGAGTAAGCCCTCTGACTCTCATGCTTTGATGAAAGGCACATACCAGGCCTTCAAAAGTTTTAGGGAGCTAAATTAAGCTGATGTCAAGATGGATGATGGCTTGTCATTGCCTTGTGTGGAACAATCCCCTTTATTTGTCATTTATTATAGTTCTTATTACAATATTTATTAAGTTGCTTACAGCGTTCTTGGTGCTATATATGTACTATGCCGATTAATTCTGTCTCTCTGAAGTAAGCCCTATCACTCTTGCTATTTCACCAGGAGAGGCAGTGAGCTTTGGAGAAGTTAAGTAAGTCACCCAAGGTCACTGCTGGTTTGAGAATCTAGCCAGGTCTGACTTGAGAATGCAAGTACTCAACCACTGGACCACATGTCCTCAGGCTTTCTTTAATCATCTCTGTAGCTCCCCTCTGAACCATCTCTACCTCCTGTTTTAACTGTGAACTGCATATGGATCACAACCCTTTAGTAAAAGCCTAACCCTGAACTTGTAGTACAGAGATTATTTCATGAGTTCCTTCAACTGCACTTCTCTGCATCCACTCAGAAGAACACAGGTGCTGCTAGCTAGTGACAGGATCATAAGTGGTATCACCCTACACATAATACAACAGTCCTTCAGGATTTTGTTTATTGTTTGCTAATCAATCAAGTACTTATTCAGTGCCTATCAGGCGCTATATTCTCATCCTCAGGGTGTCCTAATTAGAAGATCAGATCAAACTGTACAAAATAATTGATGACTTTCCTAAGTTAAACAACAACATGAGTCATATGATGAGAATGCAGAGCAGTAGGGCTGGACAGCTATATCTTTTTAAGCTTATTTTTACTTCTCTCTCTTGTTGCCAGTTCTCCCACCAGCTCTGTGCAGTGAGCAAATTAAACACCCATGCATTTCAATCCAAATACCAGACTGTGGCTAGAAATGTAAGTAACACTGGCCTTGAAATCAGCCTTAGATCTGTCCTCAGGTAGATGCTGAGCCTCTGCTGTCCCCTACCTCAGACAGTGACCTAGGGGCTGATGGACATACCATGTAGTATCACGCCCAAAAGCATTCTACGGTCTAAATGAATTACACATAAACCTTCTCCTTGATTTATCCAGCCTTTCATTTTCATCTCAGAAGACTGGATTAGTATGACAGGACTTGTCCTTTATAAAGTCAGGCTACCCAGGTAAAAACCTTCTTCTCTTCAAATGATTACAAATTGATTTTGTTGAGATTTCTATTCAGTTTTTCTTCAGAAAAACCAGGGGAATAATAACACCTAGTCTTTGCCTTCCCTCAATGTATTTGTTTTCTTTACATGGACTTTTTTCCTCTGGCCCTCTAATAGTTTCCAATAATTGTGCACAAGCGTCAGGAGATCAATCACTTACTTTAGTGCTCCTTGCTAGAGATGACCTGGGCTTGCAAATTTAAATCCAAGCAACTCACAAATGTAGCCAGATGCCAGATTTTCTCCTGTGTAATTTATTAATCTCTGTGCCGCATTCGTTTAAAAATACGTAATGACTTCCTAAAGGCTATGAGTTCTCAAAGTGCTTTCATGTCTATTAAACATAATGTTCTTTTTTTCTTATTTTCTTACTGATAAATCAAGTGTATATTTTAAGATCGGCTTTTATTCTTGGTCTCATGAAATTAAATGAATATATAGTGGCAATGGCATCCCTGAGTATTAATACAGTAACACAGTTCCTCATTTTTTGCCAAAAAAAAAAAAGAAGACCCAATCTCAACCAGAGGTGCTTCCAGGTACAAACGGGGTGGGATACAACATCCTGGTCTCTATGGTGATGCTTATGTTGGCATATTGGTTACATATGTCAGCAACTTATTAACAACGTTATTAGAAATAATCAGCTCAGTTAGCAAGTTGTGCTTCACAAAGAAAGGACGGATGACTTGGCAGATAAGGAAGGAACTCTTCATTTTCATGTTTCTGAGTTCCACAGTGGTGCAAAGATTATCTAGATGGTCCCTGAAAGGCCTCCTACCAAGGAACTCCACCGAATCAGTCACCTAGTTACAGTCAATTCTTACTATTCAAATCTTGGGTGATAGAGGGTAAATTCATCTCTCCTTAATCCTTTCCTACTGCAGCTAGAATACCTTCTAGATTCCCCTCCTTTCCTTCACAGAAAGGCAAAGATTCTCTTGCTTTGGCCACAATAAAACACTTCAGATACCTGACGGGCTTTATGTGCAGAACATGTTCTAGAAGAGGGTTTCCATGATGCCCAGGGAGTGACTTCCAGAAGCAGAACCCGTTCAACCTCCTTCTTTGATATGTTGAGTGATCATATCCACCACGCCTGATTTTTCTCTTACTCTGCTGCCCACAGCCTCCACTCCTCTCTGCACAGCACAGGTCCTGATCACCAGTATTGTGAGCTTGGTCAGAGCACGCTGACCCTAAACTGGCTGCTGCCTGCAGTCTGGACCTGGTCAGAAAAAGGAGCCCAGCTCATCAGACCCTCTGTCACTCTCAGGAATCTGAACCAAAACCCATGAAAGAACGGGCAGATCTTTCATCTGTAATGTGAAATAGACTGGGGCCATGGCAAACCAAGGTCATGAGCACTGTGCAACAGTGAGGAAGCAGAAGCTACAGGATGGCAGAGGAAGCCCGAAGTAGAAGGCTTCAGATGCACATGAATAGCAGAGAAACCCTAAAATACAGACGCCCGTGTCCTTGAGAGAGACCCAGCAGGCAGGTGCCCTGTGGCCTTGGTTCCTCACAGCATTGCAGGTCATTCCACGTACACCCTCATAATCAGTTGTCTGGTATTTTGTTTTTGTTTTCTTTTTTGTTTGTTTGGTTTTTTTTTTTTTGAAATAACTTATTTGGTCTTTGTTCCTGCCAATTAAAAGAGTCTAACTAAAAATAAAAAGGCTATTGTGAGTTACTATTTTCTTGCTTTATAGCATCATCTTGAATTTATTCTACAGCTTCTCATTTTTATGAGGAAAATGCCCTCCCAGATGGCTTTCACCTTGGTGAGAATCAGCCTCAGCCCCTGGCCCGAGACTGCTAGAGCAGAAAGAGTGGCCAGACAGACTCTCCTTCAGTAACACCAGGTCACTCACATAGGACCCTCCCGTAACAAGGACTTCTCTTATTTCCCATTCTGTTTGCATCCATTGGCTGGTTGTAATGTTCATTCAAGTGTAGCTTTTGTCACATAGTCCTAAAGATGGATGGCAAGCTGGCTGCATCCGTGCCCCGAGCTTTGCACACACCTTCCCAAGTCCTCTGGCACATCCCTGAAAGGGCAAGAATAGACATTGACGGCACTCCCCCAGCTGCCCTTCCACCTATCCAGCCACTGGGGTTTACTCAGTCCGTAACACATGGCTAACAAAGGATCGGGCATGGCAAGTAGGCACAATTTACTTGGAGATAAAGTCAAATAATTTAGTGGTTACTTGGATATAAAGACTGTTTGTTTTAGCAAGCTACATGACAGATGCTAACAAAACCACATCCTTTTCACAGGCATTGTAAGGGCTAACTTGCAAACATGAAGATGTTGCTTGCAAATGTGTCCCCAAAATAAATAAATAAAGCTGGTGGATGTTGTCAGGTAGCACGGACTGCAAGCAGATTGTACATGAATGATGAAAAATGAGGAGCAGAGCCACATAACCACAATGATGAGACAACTCCTTCCATGTGCTCGGAGACCACTGGGACCCACACAAACCTCTCTGTGGCTTTGAGGAAGGTTGTTTCTGCAACATCAGGCCAGCATCCAACAGTTAAGAAAGGGACATATTTATTTTACCTGAAGATCTATTTTGTTTGAATTTCTGCTAATCTGCACATGGCTTCTGATTTCAAAAATCCCAACTATATCTCATTCTCTGTAGTTATAAGAACTGAAATTTCCTCCACTTTACCCTACTTTCTCAAGTTACCTTATCAATATGCCCTGAACAAAGCCAACTTCATCCCAGTCTGTTCAGCTTTTATTCATTGCACATAAAGTTGACCTGTACTCTGTTCAAATCAAGGCATTTCATGTTCCACATCCTTTTGAATTTAGGATGGGAGAACTGGCACTAGGCATCGGAGTTAGAGTCCTGTTTATTCTGAATGTATTGGTATTTCTCACTGACCTATCTGTCCAGAATTACTTCAAAAGAACTTAATGTGCAGTGACTGACAAAATTTGGCTCATACTAAGGGTATTAGGAAGTAACAAGGAAAAATATTAAGTTCGCCTCTGGAAAATGATGATTGAACAATTATCAAAAATACTATTTTCTGGAATATTTAAGAGACTTCACTGAAATTTGCTCTGTGGGAGGAGGTTACAGAATTACTTGTTAGCATTGAGATTAAAGGTCAAATAAACACTAATTTAGCTCTTAGGATTAGCATCTCAACACGAACCACAAATTCCCCCAATTTTAACCATATACAGAGATAGATAAATGCTATTTATTCCTGAGAATAATGGTCTAAAGATATTCCGTGATGGATTCTGTCAACAAGAGTTAAGGACACTGACCTCCAAGGACTTCTACAAATGTCTACTGAGTTTCCTCCCCGGGCACCTCAACCTCCTTTGTGATTTTGTTAACTGGTTTCCTATAGCCACCACTTCATAATGGCCCTAAGTGAAAATCTAAAACTTAGATTTTATTCTTTATAAATACCTGGTTTTAAAAGAAATATTTACTAAAAAGCCAAGGTAACAAAGCAGCATGTACAAAAAGAGAAGAGGCAGCCTACATCTATGGAAAAAGAACTGGGTTTGGAATAAACAATTCAGATTCAAATCTGGAAACTTCTTAGGTGTGTGATCTTAGACAGTTATTTAACTCATCTGTTATTTTCCTCTAGCAAACAAAAGAGTGCTAATTCTTAATTTAGAACACTGTAACAGGACAGGACATAGGAACCTGCCTGGTACAGTGCCTGGCACACAGTAACTTCTCAGACTGAGTGTGAACCTACTTACCATGTATGATGGCCAGAAAGAGTTTTACCTCGCACATACTTACTGACAGGTTAAGGGAAGAAACTCATCATCATTTTTATGGTGCTCGTGGTCTAAACATCAGTTCCAATTGATCAAACACAGCTTCCAAGTTTGACTGGACCGTCAGTATGACCCAGAACAGCACGGGCTCTCAAGCTGTGTCTTTCTGAATATATGAGAACACTCTACTTTCTCGGGTCTTAACATGGGTCCCCTAATTCTTTCCATGACTTTAGGTCATTCACTCAATTGGATAGTTGCTGTGATTTCTGGTCCAAGACACGTATTCTTGCCTCTTTCTTCCTTCCTACTGTCCAGCAGATGTCTGAGAACATTCACTAACTCACTGATGACACTGGTTCTATTGATTCATAGAAGTCATTGTCTTCAATTCCTGTTCCCAGCTACCACTTGGTCTCAGACGGAAGAACTTCCATTGGGTCTGTCTGGAAGGTGCCTTTTTGATGGCTCTTCACCATCAGGCTACTTTACTTTACCAGACACAATTTCTCTTTACTATCTTAAGGAAAACTACCCTTCTTTCTATGTGAGAAGTCACATATTTCCCCCAGGCTTGCCCCAGTCTGAGTTTTTCTCCCAATTTGAGGAACATCATTAGCTTCTGGCTCATTTGCAGACTGGTTTGCTCTGAGCAGAAAGAAAGATTAGAACTACCCACACCTCTCACTCAATTCATGCCCGCTGCTCAGGCCGCTAGCTCCAGCCACTTCCCTTGATTCTCTCTGCTGTCTCATCAGCCAGCCTTGTATGAAGTATCCACCCAATGTCAGCTAATCAAAATTTTAGAATACAAAATTCTCTGGGCACATATTTAAAATATGCAAAATAATTCCTACTGAGAAAGTAGTACTTAAATCGTGTCTGCATAAACTAAATTCCTGAACTAAGAGCAAGAAGAGATAAGGCAGAAATAATAAATTGAAATCCCAAATATCTGACTCACTCAAGACACAGGACATTTCTATCACAGGCAACATGGCAGCCTTGTAACGATTCTTTTTTCTTTTATAAATCAAGTAATTTCTAAATATCTTCACAGGTTTACAAAAATAATCACACTTCCCAAAGCTATTGCTCCTCCTCAAAACCACTCTCAACTCTCTAACTAATGTATTCTCTTTTAGCAAAGTCTCAATTTCCATTCTCACCCACAGCCTCAATGCTACAATAAATGCTCTAAGGTCCATTCTCTGGGAGGGTCCAGTGATGTCACTGATTATAGTTATGGGTGAATTTCACCCTCAAGCACTAGTATGGTGGGAACTCTTCAACAGCTGGAGTCCAGTGGAGATACTGAGTTGCAGGGGATGGTTAGAACTGTAGAGGTGACCAGCATTTCCATGTGCCTACCCAGTGACTCACAAATACAGACTTTGTAAGTTCCTTCCTATCCAGCCATGGTCTCTATTCAGAGGCCTACAATTTCCTTGTCTTCCCCAAATTCGATTTTCACATAATCTGAAATGCCTAGTGTGCTCTCAGTTGTGAGCCTGTACACACACACATGCATATTGTGTGTGCAAGTGCAAAACAAGCAGGAGGGAGTCAACACAGGAAGATCTATATGTAGAGAATACACGTTTGCTAAATACATATGAGCCAGGTCACGGTGAGATGGAACTTAACGTGGCTTAGTAAAAGAAGTTGTTGGCTGCTTCTTCATTCAGGTGGACACAGAGAGTCGCTTTGGAAAAGAAGTCTGCATTTTCCTAGAGGCTCCCAAAGGCTAACAAACATGTCCTCTCCTGGGGGAGAAGTCCAAGAAGACTTTGGGGGCATAACACAAGCATCCTTCTTGGTATGGATGACACTGATCTCTGGAGAAGAGATGGGGAAGGTAATGGGAGAAAGGAGATTGAGACCTCAAACTCTTTCAAAATTATCAGAGACTCTTCTGTAGACCCATAAAGTCACACTGAGACCACAGACAGGAAAGGAAAATGCTGGAACTCTGAATGAGATAATGGGCATTCTCAATGTGAAGCTACTTCAGCAAAAGGGACTAGAGGCTGATGGAGGTAGATGAGTTTCAACAAAGTATTTCTCAGAAATGGTCCTGTCTTGCAAACAGTGGATGAACAAAAGAATACAACTTGAAATATTGCAAGCCCAAGATAAACTAGGAAAAAACAAATAAATAAAAACAGGGTCTACTAGCAGATTGCTCAGACTGTCCAGCCCTCTCTCCGTCTGAGATCTAGAATCAGGCTGACCTGCGGCCTGAATAAACCTAGTGTCTTGAGCAATCAGGCATATCTGGCATGGATTTAGAGATCTTCAGAGGGAAAAACTGCTTTTCCTGGTACAATGGATAGGAGGGAGTTTCAATAGTAAATTAAAAAATAAAAAGATGTGACCCTCCTTTTAAACCAAGCTGATAACTGGTAAAAATGGGTGCAAACCAGTCACATATTTTAGATGATGACAGAATCATTTGGGCCCAATTAATCTAATTTTTCTAGTGGGTTTTTTATCATAAAATGAAAAAACAAAAGTGTAATGAAGTAATAGATGAACATCCAGGTGGTTAATTATCGTTCATTTGCCCAGTGCTTGGAAACCACTGGGGTTCCAAGCCGACTTTATCAGAAAATGATCATGCCTGGGGTGGAAACTAGTAGTAGTATGAATATAAATAGTGGAATTGGTGAGTCTAGAACAGGCATTTAATTTGATCTTACAGGCCTTACTGGGGGCCCAGAGGCATAGCAGAGGATTAACACCCACTTGGTTACTAATCCTGCAAAGTCTAATGTACAAGGAGGAAATTACAATTTAAAAATTAATAAAATGGTGCCATAATAGTTAGTGCTTTGCTAAAGTCT
>JAVSCE010008412.1:0-77138 GCA_032199065.1 Smutsia gigantea
AAATGTGACTAAATGTCCACTTTACTTTGCTATGTTTTTAGGTAATCAAAAGAAGGGACTGTACCATCCTCTAGCATTTATACAACCTCTTTACATATTAACTGAATAGTATTTTATGAATGGATACATGGCTTAAATGCTAAAACTTATGTTTTAAAAACTAAAAATGACGTATATGTCATTTACTAAGTATCAGGCAGTATATTAGGTGATTTATTGTATTAAGAAAAAAGAAATACCAAAGCTGACTCACTCAAGATGTTTAAAATCTATCAAAAGAGAATAGAAAAGTTCATGCCTATATATGTTGGGGAATGTTTCAGGAATACAAAGATGGGAGAGAGAGCAATCGTTTCTCATTGGAGTGGTGATCAGAGAGTTTGTGAAGCAAGCTGCAGTTGACACCGGATGGATGGTAGGATGGTAATGATGGTTTCCTTTAAGTTAAATTACAAGCAATCTGCTCGGGCTCCTTGTGAAGTTAGCAACAGGTCAGGTCTGTCATGAAGTGCATTTGCAAGATCACTGAAGTCTCCTCTCTGAGGTTTTATATTCCTGGCTTATCGATTTTACCATTCAACAAAAGCCAATAAATATTTTTAGTATTTCAATATGCTTTCATTTTAGTATACTCTTATCTAAAGCTAATGAAGTTCCTCTCATTAGCTAATGAATGCCATTTTAGGCCCTGTCCTACTTGACTTCTTCTCAGCCTTTCTAAATGTTGACTATTTTCTCTGTGACCTTCTCTTTTTATTGCCTTCGAAATTTTTTTCTATAGTTTCTTTTCCCGTCCTTAAAACAGTCTTTTAGATTTCTTTAACTAGTTCATGCATATTGTTATCAAAATGCTTACATTCTGACTTTACCTCCTTTCCTGGCCAATCCTATCCTCCTTGTTTCTATCTTCTTCGTATAAACGTTCGACTCCAAAACTTCTTTGTTTCTTTTAGATTACTCTCCTCAGTGCAAGAGTCTTGTTTCTAAATACCAGCCAGATGAAACATATTCCTTCTTTTAAAATTGTATTTTATTACATGAAACTTGAAACAAAATGCTACAATGCCTAACATGAATGTTCCAAAGCTTGCCCCAGATGTGATTTCTCCAAAACGGAAGTCATCACTTCTGTCCCCAGTCCTGTCTTTATTCTTTCCTGTCTCAGCGTACAGCTATAGCCTTGTCCCAAGCCAGCAACGTGTATAACATGCTTAATACATCACATATTCCTTATATCCAGCTATCACCAATTCCTATTGATTACAATTCACAAATATATTTTATAGTGCCTTCTCCTTATAGTCCTCAGGGCCAGTGTGTTAACATAGCCATGTATCACCTCTCTCCCAAATTATTTTGATGACTTTTTAACTGATTTCCCGGGCCTGCATCCTTCCCTCCCTTCCATTCCATTCCCTACACAAACAACTGCCAGGGACAGCCTTTGGAAAGCTGATTCTGCATTCCTCTCTTTCAACTGCATCAATAGCTCCTCATAACAACTGTTTAAAAGCTAATCTCTTTAGGAAGGCATATAAGTTCAGCTTTCCTCATTTTTATAAATACCTGGTTTCTTTCCAGCATCATCTACTAACACGTCTCCATTCTATAATCCAACTTAACAAAGGCCTAAGTAAAATATCAATACTTCTATCTACTAGCTATGAGCAACTGGATACTGAAATGTAAAATATTTGATCTTTTACAACAGCTTCAAAAAAGTAAAGTATGTTTGTATAAATCTTAACAAATTATATGCAAGAACTATATACTTAAAACTACAAAATGTTGATAAAAGAAATGAAAGTCCTAAACAAATGGAGAGATATACACCATGTTCATAGGTTTAAAAGCTCACATAGTAAAGATGTCAGTTCTACCCAAACTGATGTATAGTTTTAATATAAGTCCAAAGCACCAGCAAGATTTTTTTGTTGACATTGACAAGCAATTCTAAAATATATATATGGAGAAGCAAAGAAGAACAATGGCCAAAACAATTTTCAAAAAAAACAAAGTTAAACAAATTACATTATTTGATTTCAAAACATTCCATAAAGCTATAGTAAGACTGCAGAGTACTGGCAAAAGTGTATAGAATTATAGATCATTGGAATGCAATAGAAAATCTGGAAAAAAAGACACTAATATACAGCCAGATGGTTTTTGAGAAAGGTCAAATCGATAGGCCCTTCAGCACATGTGGTAGAACAATTGGATATCCATGTGAAAACAAACCCCAAACCGAATCTGACCCACAGCTTGCACATACACAAAAATTAACTCAAATTTTATCATAGACCTAAATGTAAAACTTGAACTACATAATTTCCAGACCATGTGAGAAAATATTCATGAATTTGGGTTGGGTAAAGATTTGTTAGATGAAATATCAAAGGCATTATCCATAAAAGAAAAAAATAACGATAAACTGAAAAAAAACTTCATTAAAGTTAAAAAAAGCTTCAGTTTTTTGAAAGAAACTCTTAAGGAAATAAAAGTCATAGACTTGAAAATACCATTTGTAAAACATATTCTGATAAACCTATTCAATATAGAAAACCTACTCTTAAAACTCAATAAAAAAAAGCCAAAGTTCAACTTAAAATGGGCAAAATTTTGAAGAGAGACTTTAGCAGATAATGTATATAGATGGCACATAAGCACATGAAAATATTCTCAACATTATTATTTAAGTGCAAATTAAAACCACAGTGTGATACCATTAAATATGTACTAGAATGGGGAAAAAATCAAGTACTTCTGAGAATGTGGAGCAACTGAAACTTTCATACACTGATGGTTACACCAAATTTGAAATATAGTGTGGAAGCTTTTATAAAGTTAAACAGACACTTTACCATATGACCCAACAATTTCTTCCCCAAGAGAAGTAAAAACTTATATTTATACACATTCTTATATGTGAATATTTATAGCAGCTTTATTTATAATCTCTAAAAACGTAGAAATAATGCAAATGACTTTCAATGGTGAATGGATATACATTGTGTGGTATAGCCATACAATGGAATATTATGCCTCAAGAATGAAATTAACCTATACACAAAACACGGATGAATCTCAAAAGCATTATGGTAAATAAATCAGGCTTAAAAGGCGGCATGCTATGTAATCCCATTTATATGAAATTCTAGAAAAGGCAAAATTACAGAATAGAAAATTGCCCACTGAGCAGGAATGATTTGAGGGGTTGGACATGGAACCATTAAAAATAGATGAGAGGTAAACCTATCTCTTATAGGTGGGAAAAGGCTGATTGTGAAAAAAAGGTGAGAACTCTATGATAACAGGTGCATTCCTGTTATCATAGAGTTTCAGAGAGTTCACATAGGGACATTGAGGGCATGGAAATTGACTGTTCTAGAACTATATCGTTCCACATGTCCCTTGGAAAATCTTTATGTACCCTGAAAGACATGTGCAGACTAATTTAATTACCACCACTGCAGTGTTAGCCTATTACCTTGAATAGGAAGTAAATAAACACATATTAAATGATTAAGGCAAGTATAATTCCAGGGAAGTAGTTATATTTTGTTCTTTCTCAGGAGACCCTGAGTTCTTTAACAACAGAAATGATATCTTTGTCTTCTATCATTTAGGTCTTGCACAAAGCCAGCATACATACAAATATATGTACTGAAAAGTGAATCTATAATTCTAATGAATTATAATTGAATGAAGCTTGAAATTGTGGTTAGCAATTACAGAAATATGTTATGCACTGAGATCTACAGCTCAGGGAATCTTAAATTACATGAAGAATTAATCAAATTAACCAAAGAGTTAATCAAATCACAAAGATGTGGTTAATTCTGAAATTGTACTTTTCTTTTTCATAGCTGTAATTATTCCATATAACAATGTATTTACCTGATTCACTGATGCATTTTTTTCCAAGCAGTTTGTTAATAGCGCAATAGAGGTCATCAGTGCAGAGACAATCTTTAAATTGGAAATTGCTTTCCACTAAGGACTGGATGCTCAGGTCACAGTTTGATGAATCCTTCATCTTGCAAGGGTTCCCTGGATTTCAGTCAAACATATAATCCTCCAGCTATTAATCTGAATATAATTTTTGAATCCCCTTACCCAAAATGCTTTTAACATATTAATCCGAGTAATTTATTTTAGTAGGATTATCTGGGGTTGCTGCAGGATGTCCATAAAAGTGATTTTTTTAAGCAAAAAATCTTAAACTACCTTTCTTCCCCAATATTTACTTCTAGATTAAAACTTTATGTACTTAAAGTAGCTTTGTCCTCGCTTAGAATGCCAATTTTTGCTCTTCAGTGATAATCAAGCCTGCCCTTATCCAAAGTGACCAGAATGTTTTGTAATCTTAGCGATCTTATCATTTTATTTTATAGCTATTTTGTCCTAATCTGCTATTTATTTTAAATGTCATTCTAAGATTATAGTAAGAGATCTGCAGGTGGTTCTAAATGTATCATGGAAAATGAAGTGGTTCCGATACTTAGAAAGCATAAACATTGAATAATGAATCTTTCATAATTACCAATACTTCATTTTCTGCTTTAATTTAAAAAGCCATATTCATCTACCCAACAATTTCCTTTTATTCATTTTTCTGAAGAACACTACTTGGGTTCACTTCATTTGTGCACTTGAGATTATCTCTATTTCAGCTTCATGCATGGGATAATTATGCAAATATTATTGCAATTCACTGAAAATAACTTGCTATTTTTATACGGAAATAAATATGTTGTAATTCATGACATACTATATTTTAAATTGCCTTATAAAATGTAACAAGGAGCTTTATCATCAAAACAAACAACAGATTTTGTTGTCATTGTTCTCTAGTCTCATCTTAAAAATCACTGTGTTGACTTTGAGCAAATTATGCTTTTGAAATTCTTTTCTTGAACAGTAATAATAATGTTGGATTACAGAGCTAGAACTCTCTTTGGAGTATAACTATTCCATGTACTCCCTTCAAGGGCAGGGAAGAGAAGGAAATATCTCTACCATCCTCTATGTAATTCCTTGATTTCATGTGGTTTGTCAAGAGCTCTGATGGTGAAGATTGTGAACGTTGGCATTGTGAGAACTATAGGTTGCTGCCTCTTCAACCAATACTCTCCACCTTACATCTTTTGGGAGGTAGAGGAAACATATGCAGATAGGCGAGAGGCAAGGACAGTGTAGAATACATTCTTGATGAAATGGTTGAAGAAAAAATGAGTCATGAAAGAACAGATTTTAATTTTCCCTTTTGGATTTCTCTTACTGAATATTTAAGAAAATGTATCAGGTTTTTATAGTATTTTAATATTTGTTGTGCGATAAAACACAAAAATTACATTAGAATGCAAATATTTTGAAAAGTTTTGTCATAAGACTACTAGGGCAATGGTTTATCAGTTTTTAGTGAATGGGATATTATTATGATATTCTTATTCAATATTTATTCAGCTACTTGATATATTCAGGACATTATTTTTTTTCTTTTAAACAAATAAAGTAACTCTAATCTTCACATTCTCTAACCCTTGGGCCTCCCCTCAAATGTTTGGAATATAGGTAGAGTAAAAATTATAAAACTTATTAAACTGGCTCTTAACACAGTTGGAATGGAAAATCATGTGTATTGCAAGAACATAAAATGCATATAATATACAAATGAGCAACAATGCTTTTGATTATCACAATTGTTATTTTTCCTATTTTATCACTGACATATTAAC
This sequence comes from Smutsia gigantea, assembly GCA_032199065.1. Taxonomy (NCBI): domain Eukaryota; kingdom Metazoa; phylum Chordata; class Mammalia; order Pholidota; family Manidae; genus Smutsia; species Smutsia gigantea. The sequence continues at coordinate 5,739 of JAVSCE010008412.1, forward strand.
ATATAGGCAAAATAACATTTTATTTGAAAGATTGTTGCCATGCTTCTGAGAAGCATGCATATGATTATAATATTATACATGAGGATAAAAGTAAAAAAATAATCTGAAATCTTATGTAAAGCAGCCCATGGTGTCAATACATTAGGGTAATTTAACAATACCCTTTTGTAACTAAATCATTTATAAGCGATTCAAGATGAATCACTTGAGTATCAAGTTTCAGTAAGATACTGAGAGCAACCCTAAACTAGTTGCGAAAATGGTGAAAGACCGTATCAAATTCTGTTTTCATCTCAGTAAAAATAAATCATTTGAGTGTATTTTAAGCAACTCGTTTTACCTGAAACATTGCAGGCATCTTCCATTATTCTCCATGCATGTTTACAGCCATTTTCATCCCTTAAGCATTGCTCTCTTAAATACGTGCAATCAAGGTTTTGGGAAGTGGATTCATTTTCCAAGCATAGCCCCACAGCTTGAATAACAACAATAACAGAAGAGCAAAAACAACAAGTTTGCAATATTACAGTATAACAGTTATTCACCTCAAATCTAAGTTATTAAAGATAAAGAGCAGAATGGTGGAAAATAAAATTTGGTAAAATCATAACAAGACTGGAATGGATCTTAACCTCCTTTCTAGCTAAAGATCTATTTCTCCTAGATTGAGAGTCTTAGAAGAAGAGTCTATATTTGCTCTCTTACTGACAGCTTATTCATTCCTCTTATTCCAAACTTGTAATTTATTTTTATAATTATTGCTCCATTGAAACTGCTCTTAAAAATACCCTAATCATCTCCATAGCATCAGATTTAATAGTTTTAAGATTTCATTTTGCCTACTTTCTCACTGGGCATTTTCTTGTTATTTTGTTCTTGAAACTCTCTTTGGCAACCCTCTTGTAGTTCTTTGGTTCTTACTCATTTGATACTTTCTGACAATAGCCATGCTCCCAAGGATCCTCGTACTCTTCTGTTGAAATATATTTTTAGCTTAGGTTCTTCCCTCAGACTTTTCCTATTTACATTTTACACACTATCTGAGGACAAATCCATTGTACTCTAATGGTTTCAACTAGACTCTCTAGACTGATGATTTTCAAATATATAATTCAATCCCATTATTTTCCAGTATTCCAGTTGTAGATGCTGTTATCTCCACCTACATGTTCCAGACACATTTCCAGATTAATATATCTCTAATATTGTCCTCATCATCACCACTCCCTGGTGGACCACCCTACTTCATTAGCAATTCCACCATTCACGTCAGTATCCCAACTAGAAACCTTGGATTCACGATAGACAACTTTTCCATCCTCAACTGCACTCTCCCATATCCATTTGTGCATAGTTTATTGACTCTCACTTTGAATTTATGACCAACTCACTTGTTAGCCAGTCAGCCTCAGGGTTCGTTCATCTTATTCATATAAGTTCCTTACACAACCTTATCTGCCTAATGCATCATTTTAGTCTTGTCATGTCCCTGCATCACCCTTTGAATGGTTCCTCATAGCATGACTCTCATATTCCTTAAACATTTATGGTTTTCCAAATGTTCTCTGTTGTCTTGTATCTCTGAGCATTTATACTACTTTTGTTTTTGTCTGGAATAACTCTTTTTTTGTCCTTTTAGACTCAACACAATTCTTATCTTATGGAAGCCTTCCCTGAATTCAATACCTCCTTTTCCTACATCTAAATTGAATTTTACATCCTCCATCTGTTTTACTACAACCTTGGGAATTCTCCAACTGTGGTATTTACTGCTCTGTAATGAAAGTATGTATGTATGCACTTGTTTCCACCACTAGGTTCTGGGATTTTACTGGGCAGGAATTGGGGTAATTCTTAACTATAGCCCCATCATCAAACACAATGATGCATTAAATGTATGTTGACTTACACCAACATGAATAGTTCTTTGTAGATGAGTTATATATAAGTAACTAATAATATTCAATAAAAATAACACCTTCCAGATATTTACAAGTTATATTGGGCAGAAGAAAAAAGGTTCCAGCAAGTTTTCTAAAAATATCAAGAAAGTGGCAATGTTAATTTGTTATGGTATGGGTAAAATTGCAATATTTCCAGAATCTCTCTCCTGGCCTTAGTGCATCTCCATATTAATAGGTGTTTCCAAGGGGTGGAGAGAAGTAGTCCATCTCCATATCAATAGGTGATTACATGGGGGAGTGAGGGCATATCTGGACTAGAGAGGTTGGGTGGGGTCCCTCTTTGCAGCTGGATTGTGAGAGACACAGAAGAGCAGAAGTGGATGACTGACTGTAAGCAATAAACGGGTTTCTCCCACTGTATTTTTCCCTTTGACTGATTACGGTTCAAAAGGTAATTTGCCCCAGGCTGGGAAAATATTTTCCCCCCGGAGTTACATATGGTATACAAATTACTCAAATTGATTCTGCAAGAATGCAAACTGACACTTGCTTTATCAATCCATAGAAAAATATGGGGATGACAATTGCATTACAGAGACAGTGTATTAACTATGTCTTAATTTTTAAAAAGGTGATGTTAATTATGAATCATCTATGACAATACAAAATTACAGACTTAAAGTAAAGCCTTAAAATCTTTTCTTTATCTTACCTCTTTCCAAACCTCTTCTCCTAAGGAGAATCCAAGACAACTGATTGGATCATGTCTACTACTTTCTGGGTCACTGCTTTTTGGAGAATAGGCCCAGGGGTGTGGCTTGGTCACATTTTGTTGAGGGCTGGAGTGGAAATGGACATACCAGCTTTCTGTTTTTTTCACATGTTCATGGATAACCTCATGTAGCCGAGCTCCTGTCCTAGCTTAGCAAGCCCAGAGAAATACACTGAGCACCCTTTGATTCTGGCCAACGGTAACTTGTTTGAGCCCAGCTTGCCAATGACCCTAAAGTGGGGATTTTATGTCAAAACTCAAAAGAAACTGGAATTTTATTTGATCATTATATCTTGTGAATGCCTCCCTCAAGAAGCTTATACATGATGGTCTCCTGAATATATCATCAAAACCTTACCTCAGGATAATGATCATTAATGAATTTACGTATTATCTTTCCCAAATCTGTTTCATTTTCTTTCATACTTAAAACTGTAAGTTAAATAGTCCGCTTGTTTATTTTACATGATTCTCCACCCCTTCTACTCAAATAAAATACTGAATAAACTAGGAAAACCGTCTCAATGATTTGGCCCACAAGAATCAAAATAATTTGAGCATTCCAAAATCTGATTCATTTTTTACTATGATCTGGGCCATGTATTTAACCCAGAAGTTCTCAAGGATTCTCTTGAAATGCTCAGTGAAAAACAGGTTCCATTTAAAATAAGCACGAGTGAGAATGCTGCACATAATATCACCCTTTTAAAGATGTATAAGGCTTTTTATGATATTAAATGCTCATTTTAAATTCACTATGTACCACATTTCTTTGGCTACAGAATTTTCCTGCGTTACAAGATCTATTTAGATGAGGTTAAACAAGAATTCTAAAGAACGCACTATAGGGAATATTGGTTAAAGCTATTGAAGACCACAGTATTGACCACAATGGGGTTAAAAATGATTTCGCTCCTTCATGCAACCTCATGTCAAGGCTGATTCCGAAGTGAATAATGAAAACAAGAAGCCACCACTGCCTTTTCAACTGGGGCCATAATGAGATTGTAATGTATTTTGTGTGTTCTGTTATAGTGCTGCCTAATCTACAAAATGTAAAGACTCCTAGATGTCTCTTTATAATAATCATAGAAATAAGTAAATATTATTAGAAACAAATATAGGAAACAAAATTTTGGAAACCAAATAACTATTATGTATACCAAATAAAAACTGAAGATAGGCAAAAGATCCTTTCCTTCTTGCTTTAATTTTCTTTGACATGATTTATTTTGACTCTTTTTATGTTCAACATAATTTGAAACCTTGTTTTCTTGCCCACAATTATCTTTATTCATCAATATCTAGGAGCTTAGAGTAAGCAGAAAATATACTAGCTTTGTTTCAATGAGTGGATTCTTAATATTCAGCTACAATTCCATCTCTTTTTCCTGAATTCAATTTATAGATTCTACTAAATGCCGAAGAAAACATAACAGCTATTCTAATCACACATATAGCAAGTAGATCCTTATGGATTCTACTTTAAGTATATAAATTAATTATTTTTCACCAATATCTTAAAATACATTCATACTACCTTAAACCAGAGATGAGTCCACACTTTAGGTTACAAAAACTGAAATGTAAAACATTTGACATGGTGTTATTTGTCCTCCTAAATGACTCCTACTTAGTAAACATTAACACGGTAAAATTAGGGAAACTCTATAGTTTAAATTAATCTCATTTTAATTTAATTTAAAAGAAGACAACAATTTGAAATTTGTCATTTTATAACTTGTAAATAAGTACTGGAAGGTTTTGTTTCTAAAAGGCTCTAGAAAATATGTGAAGCCAATAAATCCTAATATATAAAATAATTGGATTATTCTGTACAATAAAACAGAAGCAACCTTATTTGTTAACACAATTCCTGCATTGTGCATTTTCAATAGTTACGAGTAAAAATAGGTGTACATTTTTGCAGAAGTAACAAGCCATGATAAAATGCCGATTTTAATTGATATTTCATATTATAAATTTGTTAACTCAATCAACAGTTAAGTTAGATGGGACAGCATTCAGTACATGAAGAATTGTCACGAATTCAGATAAACCAGCAGCATAACTCACTTACCAAGGAAAATGAACACTGTCATGCTGGACATGTTGGGGCTGTTCACCTGGAAGAAACGCAGATTATTTACTCCAACCACCTTCTTAACAGCAACTTCCAGAATAAGGCTTCAGCTTCTGTTCTTGCTTCCTAAAAGCATTACTGACTCAACTCAGCTTCGTATGTCACCATTTCCTCACCAATCTTTCCTGATCTGTGAACTTTCCTAATTATGTCCAAATTCAATTATTTTCCTCTGAGTGTACTGAACTCGGATATTATGCTTCCAAGAAAATATGTTACTGTGCACATTTATGAAAAAGGATTTGTTTTGTCAACTAGAATACTAAACTGTGTAAAAGCTTCCCCACTATAACCCCCAATTTCCCTAGACTCTTGAGCATGCCCAGTTTCCACTTCATTAATTAGCCTCATTAAGGCAATTTTATGTCACCTGAAGATAGGGAAAAGGAGAAAAGGCATAAGTAGCCCAGGAGAATACATGGGGAATTCACAAGCCCAGGATGCTTTAAAGTTGTGCTGTTTCAGTTACAGCTTCTCAAACCCACCAATTGCAGTGACAGAGTAAGAAATGACTCCTCACGGTGATGCAGAAATTCCCTGTTTCACCAGGAAGGTAATCATCTGTTTGTGTTCATCATCTGACAACTATTTTTCTTCTAGCTTCAATGAGAGGCATTGCTCTGATCTGAATATCTGTGTCCTCCTCAAATTCATATGTTGAAATCCTGAGCCCCAAAGGAGATGGTATTAGCAGGTAGAGATTTGGGGAGGTGCTTAAGTGGTATTTGGGATTTGTGCCTTAAAAAAGAGGCTCCAGAGAGATCCTTTGCTCCTTCCAGCACATGGGGACACAGCAAGTAGATGCCAGCTGTGAACCAGGAAGCTGGCCCTCAGGAGAATGTGACTGTGGTGCCCTTATAGTACACTTCCTGTCTCCAGAACTAGGAGAAATAAATTCCTGTTGTTTATAAGCTACTAGTCTATAGTGTGTTGTCATGGCAACCTGCGCAGCCGAGGCAAGCGTTATTTGTGCTGTTCCTCACAAGAACCTAGAGCACATCATCTCCCTTAGGGCATCAGTAGGTTTCCATTTTTAAAACACCCTGCGATCTTTGTGTTACGGATGCCTAGGACATATAAAACGCTGCTTCGGCAGGACATTAGGAAAAGATGAATGTGGATACCTGACTATCTGAGAAGGGAGAGGAACATTTGTGTGCAAATAGTTACACAATAAAAGAGTCCTTGATGACAACCATCCATATTTATTTTACACTAGAAGAGAAGTTATACTTTGTTTTCACAATGCATAATGAAAAAACAGACTCTGGAGTACAGTAAGTCAGAATTGTAACATTATATTCACTAAATTCTCTACAGATATAAGTAAATGACTTTACATCAGAAGCTATATTTACTCTGTAAAATGGGTTGATTGTATCCATGTTTTTTACAAATATTAAGTATGTATATTGGGTTTATCTCACAGAGATCAACAAATGGCAGTAGTAGTATATCCATTCACTTATTTAATAAAGGAATTATAATGTCATAGAACAAATCAAGTATTTCCTTTTAAAAGGCACTGAGATATTAAATTTGTATTATAAACTTTACCAAGACAACTGTTCCTTTTGATATAAGCCAGCTAAAAATGGCTTAAGCTAGTGAGGGATTCGATGGCTTTGTTAGCTTGCAAACTGACCCCTGTGCTGTACACGGAGGGTAAGTAGAGACCAAAGAAAGAGACAGGCCACTCCAGATAGATAGGAAGCAAATTTAATAAAACTTACCTAGAAGGCTTGTCTTGGGCAGCTGCAAGATGAGTAGATGCCTGCAACTGCCTTCCAGAGTCTTAAAAGTTTTATATAAACACTTCTTAGCCCACAGAAGTTGGTGGTCTCATGGAGGGGACGCCACGCTGAGTCTGAGGGTGAAGATCATGAAGCCCCATGGCGAGAAGCTGATGGATTTTTTTTTTCTACAGCAGCTATTTACTGAGTAGCTCTTGGAAGACAGTGAACACATGAGTGGAGTTTCAGTTCATCACACAGTTCCCAATAGCCATCAGGCGGTAGGCAGATTTTTGCACTAAAGCAGAGGCATCAGATGAGTATATGAACTAGATGTCATGTGTCAAGGATACTCTGCCAAGATTCCTTCATTGACAAGAGGTGCCTCCAGTATTCCTTCAGATAGCATGGCTCTGTGTTCACCACTACACTACCATGCTCGGGTCTGTGAGCAATACAAGAGGAAGGCATTCAGCCCCATCCTGCAGACCCAGTGAGCATGTAATGTGTGCTGGGCATGAATGGTGGATCCAAAGAGTAACCACACTGCTGGTGCCATCAAAACTTCATAGTCGGGGGGGTGGCAAAGGCGGTCAAAAGTTACAAGCTTAATATACAACATGGTGACTATAGTTAATTTGTTTTTTGTTTTTTTTTTTTTATATAATTTATTTTGGTATCATTAATCTACAATTACATGTGCAATATTATGGTTATTAAACTACCCCCTTCATCAGGTCCCCCCCCACCAACCCCATTACAGTAACTGTCCATCAGCATAGTGAGATGCTATAGAATCACTGCTTGTCTTCTCTGAGTTGTACAGCCCTCCCCCTGCCCCCCCAACATTACGTCTGCTAATCGTAATGCCCCTTTTCCCCTCTTATCCCTCCCTTCCCACCCATCCTCCGCAGTCCCTTTCCCTTTGGTAACTATTAGTCCGTTCTTGGGTTCTGTGAGTCTGCTGCTGTTTTGTTCCTTCAGTTTTTTTCTTTGTTCTTATACTCCACATATGAGTGAAATCATTTGATACTTGTCTTTTTCGGCGTGGCTTATTTCACTGAGCATAATACCCTCTAGCTCCATCCATGTTGTTGCAAATGGTAGGATTTGTTTTCTTCTTATGGCTGAATAATATTCCATTGTGTATATGTACCACATCTTCTTTATCCATTCATCTACTGATGGACACTTAGGTTGCTTCCATTTCTTGGCTATTGTAAATAGTGCTGCAATAAACATAGGGGTGCATCTGTCCTTTTCAAATTGGGCTGCTGCATTCTTAGGGTAAATTCCTAGGAGTGGAATTCCTGGGTCAAATGGTATTTCTATTTTGAGTTTTTTGAGGAACCTCCATACTGCTTTCCACAATGGTTGAAATAATTTGCATTCCCACAAGCAGTGTAGGAGGGTTCCCTTTTCTCCACATTCTCACCAACATTTGTTGTTGTTTGTGTATTGGATGTTGGCCATCCTCACTGGTGTGAGGTGATATCTCATTGTGGTTTTAATATGCATTTCTCTGATGATTAATGATCTGGAGCATCTTTTCATGTGCCTGTTGGCCATCTGAATTTCTTCTTTAGAGAAGTGTCTATTCATGTCCTCTGCCCATTTCTTAATTGGATTATTTGCTTTTTGTTTGTTAAGGTGTGTGATTTCTTTATATATTTTGGACGGCAACCCCTTATCAGATAAGTCATTTATGAATATAATCTCCCATACTGTAGGATCTCTTTTTGTTCTACTGATGGTGTTCTTTGCCGTACAGAAGCTTTTCAGCTTGATATAGTCCCACTTGTTCATTTTTGCTTTTGTTTCCCTTGCCTGGGGAGATATGTTCATGAAGAAGTTTGCTCATGTTTATGTCCAAGAGATTTTTTTAATATAATTTATTTTATTATCATTAATCTACAATTACATGTGCAATATTACAGTTATTAAACTACCCCTTCATCAGGTCCCCCCCACCAACCCCATTACAGTCACTGTCCATCAGCGTAGTGAGATGCTATAGAATCACTATTTGTCTTCCCTGAGTTGTACAGCCCTCCCCATGCCCCCCCAACATTACATCTGCTAATTGTAATGCCCCTTTTTTCCTCTTATCCCTCCCTTCCCGCCCATTTTCCCCAGTCCCTTTCCCTATGGTAACTATTAGTCCATTCTTGGGTTCTGTGAGTCTGCTGCTGTTTTGTTTCTTCAGTATTTTTTCTTTGTTCTTATACTCCACATATGAGTGAAATCATTTGATACTTGTCTTTTTCGGCTTGGCTTATTTCACTGAGCATAATACCCTCTAGCTCCAACCATGTTGTTGCAAATGGTAGGATTTGTTTTCTTCTTATGGCTGAATAATATTCCATTGTGTATATGTACCACTTTTCTTTATCCATTCATCTACTGATGGACACTTAGGTTGCTTCCATTTCTTGGCTATTGTAAATAGTGCTGCAATAAACATAGGGGTGCATCTGTCCTTTTCAAATTGAGCTGCTGCATTCTTAGGGTAAATTCCTAAGAGTGGAATTCCTGGGTTAAATGGTATTTCTATTTTGAGTTTTTTGAGGAACCTCCATAATGCTTTCCACAATGGTTGAACTAATTTGCATTCCCACCAGCAGTGTAGGAGGGTTCCCTTTTCTCCACATCCTCGCCAACATTTGTTGTTGTTTGTGTTTTGGATGTTGGCCATCCTCACTGGTGTGAGGTGATATCTCATTGTGGTTTTAATCTGCATTTCTCTGATGATTAGCGATGTGGAGCATCTTTTCATGTGCCTGTTGGCCATCTGAATTTCTTCTTTGGAGAAGTGTCTATTCATGTCCTCTGCCCATTTCTTAATTGGATTATTTGCTTTCTGTTTGTTAAGGTGCATGAGTTCTTTATATATTTTGGATGTCAACCCTTTATCAGATACGTTTTTTATGAATATATTCTCCCATACTGTAGGATGTCTTTTTGTTCTACTGGTGGTGTCCTTTGCTGTACAGAAGCTTTTCAGCTTGATATAGTCCCACTTTTTCATTTTTGCTTTTGTTTCCCTTGCCCGGGGAGATATGTTCATGAAGTTGCTCATGTTTATGTCCAAGAGATTTTTGCCTATGTTTTTTTCTAAGAGTTTTATGGTTTCATGACTTACATTTAGGTCTTTGATCCACCTTGAGTTTACCTTTGTGTACGGGCTAGGCAGTAGTCCAGTTTCATTCTCTTACATGTAGCTGTCCAGTTTTTCCAACACCAGCTGCTGAAGACGCTGTCATCTCCCCATTGTATATCCAAGGCTCCTTTATCAAATATTAATTGACCGTATATGTTTGGGTTAATGTTTGGATTTTCATTCTGTTCCACTGGTCTGTGGGTCTGTTTTTGTGCCAATACCAAATTGTCTTGATTACTGTGGCTTTGTAGTAGAGCTTGAAGTCAGGTAGCATAATTCCCCGTGTTTCATTCCTTCTTCTCAGGATTGCTTTGGCTATTCGGGGTCTTTTGTGGTTCCATATGAATTTTAGAATTATTTGTTCCAGTTCATTGAAGAAAGCTGTTGGTAGTTTGATAGGGATTACATTGAATCTGTAGATTGCTTTAGGTAGTATAGCCATTTTGACAATATTTATTCTTCCTAGCCAAGAGCATGGGATGCATTTCCATTTGTTAGTGTCCTCTTTAATTTCTCTTAGGAGTGTCTTGTAGTTTTCAGAGTACAGGTCTTTCACTTCCTTCGTTAGGTTTATTCCTAGGTATTTTATTCTTTTTGATGCAATTGTGAATGGAATTGTTTTTCTGATTTCTCTTTCTGTTAGTTCATCGTTAGTGTATAGGAAGGCAACAGATTTCTGTGTGTTAATTTTGTATCCTACAACTTTGCTGAATTTAGATATTAGATCCATGAGTTTTGGAGCGGAGTATTTAGGGTTTTTTATGTACAGTATCATGTCATCTGCAAATAGTGACAATTTGACTTCTTCTTTACCAGTCTGGATGCCTTGTATGTCTTTGTTTTGTCTGATTGCTGTGGCTAGGACCGCCAGTACTATGTTGAATAACAGTGGAGACAGTGGGCATCCCCGTCTTGTTCCCAATCTTAGACGAAAAGCTTTCAGCTTCTCGCTGTTAAGTATGATGTTAGCTGTGGGTTTGTCATATATAGCCTTTATGATGTTGAGGTACTTGCCCTCTATTTCCATTTTGTTGAGAGTTTTAATCAGGAATGGATGCTGAATTTTGTCAAATGCTTTTTCAGCATCTATGGAGATGATCATGTGGTTTTTGTCCTTCCTTTTGTTGATGTGGTGGATGATGTTGATGGATTTTCGAATGTTGTACCATCCTTGCATCCCTGGGATGAATCCCACTTAATCATGGTGTATGGTCCTCTTGATGTATTTTTGAATTTGGTTTGCTAATATTTTGTTGAGTATTTTTGCATCTGCATTCATCAGGGATATTGGTCTGTAATTTTCTTTTTTGGTGAGGTCTTTGCCAGGTTTTGGTATTACAGTGATGCTGGCTTCATAGAATGAGTTTGGAAGTATTCCCACCTCTTCTATTTTTTGGAAAACTTTAAGGAGAATTTGTGTTATTTCTTCTCTATATGTGTGGTAGAATTCATATGTGAATCCATCTGGTCCGGGTGTTTTGTTTTTGGGTAGTTTTCTGATTACTGATTCAATTTCATTGCTGGTGATTGGTCTGTTTAGTTTTTCTGTTTCTTGCTTGGTCAGTCTTGGAAGGTTGTATTTTTCTAAGAAGTTGTCCATTTCTTCTAGATTTTCCAGCTTGTTAGCATATAGATTCTCATAGTATTCTCTTATAATTCTTTGTATTTCTGTGGGTCCATCGTGATTTTTCCTTTCTCATTTCTGATTAAGTTTATGTGTGTAGATTCTCTTTTTCTCTTAATAAGTCTGGCTAGGGGTTTATCTAGTTTGTTTATTTTTTCAAAGAACCAACTCTTGGTTTCATTGATTTTTTTCTATTGTTTTATTCTTCTCAATTTTATTTATTTCTTCTCTAATCTTTATTATATCCTTCCTTCTGGTGACTTTGGGCCTCATTTGTTCTTCTTTTTCCAATTTCAATAATTGTGTCTTTAGACTATTCATTTGGGAATGTTCTTCCTTCTTTAAATAGGCCTGGATTGCAATATACTTTCCTCTTAGAAATGCCTTTGCTGCGTCCCACAGCACTTGTGGCTTTGTGTTGTTGTTGTCATTAGTCTCCATATATTCTTTGATTTCTGTTTTGATTTGGTCGTTAACCCATTGATTAATTAGGAGAATATTGTTAAGTCTCCGTGTATTTGTGAGCCTTTTCGATTTCTTTCTAAAATTCATTTCTAGTTTTATACCTTTGTGATCTGAGAAGTTGGTTGGTAGGATTTCAATATTTTTTAATTTACTGAGGTTCTTTTTGTGGCCTAGTATGTGGTCTATTCTGGAAAATGTTCCATGTGCACTTGAGAAAAATGTGTATCCTGTTGCTTTTGGGTGCAGAGTTCTGTAAATGTCTGTTAGGTCCATCTGTTCTAGTGTGTTGTTCAGTGCTTCTGTGTCTTTACTTATTCTCTGTCTGGTTGATCTGTCCTTTGGAGTGAGTGGTTTATTGAAGTCTCCTAAAATGAATGCATTGCTGTCTATTTCCTCCTTTAATTCTGTTAGTATTTGTTTCACATATGCTGGTGCTCCTGTATTGGGTGCATATATATTTATAATGGTTATATCTTCTTGTTGGACTGACCCCTTTATCATTATGTAATGTCCTTCTTTACCTCTTGCTACTTTCTTCGTTTTGAAGTCTATTTTGTCTCATACAAGTACTGCAACACCTGCTTTTTTCTCCTTGTTGTTTGCATGAAATATCTTTTTCCATCCCTTCACTTTTAGTGTGTGTATGTCTTTGGGTTTAAAGTGAGTCTCTTGAAGGCAGCATATAGATGGGTCTTGTTTTTTTATCCATTCAGTGACTCTATGTTTTTTGACTGGTGCATTCAATCCGTTTACATTTAGGGTGATAATGGATAGGTATGTACTTATTGGCATTGCAGACTTCAGATTCGTGGTTACCAAAGGTTCAAGGTTATCTTCCCTACTATCTAAAAGTCTAACAACTAACTTAATATGCTATTACAAACCCATCTAAAGGTTTTTTTTGTTTGTTTGTTTGTTTGTTTCCTCCTTTTTCTTTCTATTCCATTCTTTATATATTAGGTATCATATTCTGTACTGTTTGTCTATCCCTTGATTGACTTTGGGTATAGTTAATTTAATTTTGCATTTTCTTAGTAATTAGTTGTTGTATTTTCTTTACTGTGGTTTTATTACCTCTGGTGACAGCTATTATACTGTAGGAACACTTCCATCTATAGCAGTCCCTCCAAAATACACTGTAGAGATGGTTTGTGGGAGGCAAATTCTCTCAGCTTTTGCTCATCTGGGAATTGTTTAATCCCTCCTTCAAATTTAAATGATAATCTTGCCGGATAAAGTAAACTTGGTTCAAGGCCCTTCTGCTTCATTGCATTAAATACATCATTGCACTCCCTTCTGTCCTGTAAGGTTTCTGCTGAGAAGTCTGATGATAGCCTGATGGGCTTTCCTTTGTATGTGATCTTATTTCTCTCTCTGGCTGATTTTAATAGTCTGTCCTTATCCTTGATCTTTGCCATTTTAATTACTATATGTCTTGCTGTTGTCTTCCTTGGGTCCCTTGTGTTGGGGGATCTGTGCACCTCCATGGCCTGAGAGACTATCTCCTTCCCCAGATTGGGGAAGTTTTCAGCAATCACCTCCTCAAAGACACTTTCTATCCTTTTTTCCTCTCTCTTCTTCCTCTGGTACCCCTATAATGCGAGTATTGTTCCGTTTGGATTGGTCACACAGTTCTCTCAATATTCTTTCATTATTAGAGATCCTTTTTTCTCTCAGTGCCTCAGCTTCTTTGTATTCCTCTTCTCTAGTTTCTCTTTCATTTATGGTCTCCTCCACCGTATCCAATCTGCTTTTAATACCATCCATTGTGTTCTTCAATGATTGGATCTCCTACTGGAATTCATTCCTGAGTTCTTGAATATCTTTCCGTACCTCCATGAGCATGTTAATGATTTTTATTTTGAAGTCCCTTTCAGGGAGAGTCATAAGGTCCATATCATTTAAATCTTTCTCAGGAGTTGTATTCATAATTTTACTCTGGACCAGGTTCCTTTGGCGTTTCATATTTGTGTATGGCGCCCTCTAGTGCCCAGAAGCTCTACTCTCTGGAGCTGCTCAGCCCCTCAAGCAATGTGGGATTGTAGGGGAGTGGTATTGGTGCCTCTGGGGAGGAAAGGGCTGTTTCCTGGGTCCTGGCTGCTATGCCTGTCTCCACTGCCTGTACCAGTGGGCTGAGCACACAGGTATAAGCCTCTGTGCTTTGCATTTTTAATTGCTGTAGACAGATCTTCCTTCTGGCTGGCCTCACACCAGGGAAGAATTTCCCGGTTTGCCAGCCCGGTGGGGATGGCCAGAAGAAAGGTGCACAAGTCTGACTGTCACAGAAGGGGTTCTTGGAGCTGTGTAGGCAGCCAGGGAGCTAGAGCACCTGAAGATCATGAAAGCTCCCAACCTGCTGGGCAGAGTGCACCTGGACAGTTTTGTCTGCCTGTCCTTTCTCCTGAGCAGTAACCTCTGTGCAATCCTTGCCCCTTTAGCAGCTCTCTTGCTGAGGGCTTCTTTGTTAGGAAGTCTCTCAGACTGCCTGCCTTTCTTTTGTCCCCAAGCAGCTGGGCAAGGATCCCTGCTTTCACAAGCAACTGGATTCTTAGTCTGTCCAGGAATTCTGCCTGTCTTAGCTTTCCAACTCCCTAATTACAAGAGTATCACGCAAGCCCCATGAAATGTAGATTTGTGCTCCCAGAGCAGATCTCCAGAGTTAGGTATTCAGCAGTCCCACATCTCCACTCCCTCCCTGCTCCGTTCCTGTACCTCCTGCTGGTGAGCTGGGTGGGGGAAGGGCTTGGATCCCGCAGGACCACAGCTTTAGTATGTTACCCTTTTCTGTGAGGGCTGCTCTTGTCTCCAGGTGTATGCAGTTTGTTGCCGTCCTCTTTCCCGTTGCTCTTTCAAGAGTAGTTGTAGTAGCTTTATTTTCATATTATGTGAGGTTTTAGGAGGAAGCCTCTGTCTCACCTCTCACGCCACCATCTTTAATCCCAGCCGATGGATTTTGAGTCTGGCATCTCCCAGCCCCTCCTTGAGCTGGAGGTGAACACAGCCTCAAGGGCCACCTAAGGGGCCTGAATGCAACAGGGGCCAAGGAAATGAGGTTGGTGGGGGTCGAAAGCTTTCATAATCTTTGTCTGCATTCCCCAACTGAGCTCTTTCCAGAAAGTCCAAGTCCGGTTAGTCTGTGAATTGGAAAAAAAGTTCGGTGGGAAGCACATTGGCTTTATTGCTCAGAGAATTCTGCCTAAGTCAATTTAAAAGAAAGAGTCAGATAAAAAAATAAGCAAATGGGTCCCCAGGAGCGGCGCTCTGACCCAGTGCATGATGGGATCCAGGGGGACTTGTTTTTCCCCAAGTGAAATTGTGAGCAAGAGAATCCTCGTGAAACTGGATGGTAGCTGGCTTGTGACGGTTTATTGGGAGAAATCGAAATGGAACAATGTGGAAACTCAAGGTTGGCACTTCTTCGGGTGTCTGAACTCCTGGGCAAGGATGTTAATTTTGAATCCCCAGAGTTTCAGTTGTAAACATAAATGACTAAAATATCATTTACAGTTCAAAAAAAGTTACAGAAAGGCCTTAATGGAACTAAATCACATATACCGTCCAGGTGGCCTCAACACATTGCCATCTCGGCACTGTC
This sequence comes from Smutsia gigantea, assembly GCA_032199065.1. Lineage (NCBI taxonomy): Eukaryota > Metazoa > Chordata > Mammalia > Pholidota > Manidae > Smutsia > Smutsia gigantea. The sequence continues at coordinate 21,135 of JAVSCE010008412.1, forward strand.
CTTAAAACCACCGCCACCCAGGGAACTGCGAACAGACCTTAGGCTGCAAGAATGCGGAGGGTGAGGAGCCTCTCGGGCCAGCCAGCAGTCACCACCTCTGGAGGACCTCCTCCCACAGGCTCCCACAGTTAGAGGCCAGGGGTGGAACTGATTTCAGGTTTGTCTTAAACCTCATCTTGGGGGCTGAAGGTTTTCTCCCTCCCATCTCTCAGCTGTTTTCTTCTGTGTCAGCTCCATTCTCAGGCAGCTTTTCTCTCCATGGGAAGAGGGCATGCATCGTTCTCTCTTAAAAGCCAGACTGGGAAGTGTGACTCTTTTCCTATTAAAATTCCAAAATTGAGTCACGTCAGTTCTGTGTGTCTTGGGCCCATCAGTCTTGCCAAGTGGCACTGATCCTCAGGAGCCCCAGCGTCACAGATGAAGACGGGATGGCTCTATTCACACCATAGGAACTGACGGCGGGATGGGCGGGGCGGGGGGCAGGGCAGAGCCCGTGGAAATCATGGTGTTAGAGGAAGCACGGGAAGGGACCCTGGGCGGGTGAAAGAAAATGTACTCAGTAAAGCATCTAAGTGCTGAATGTATGTAGGGCTATTTCAAGAAAAATAAACTGGGGAAAGAAAGGGAAGGAAGACCAGAACACAATTTCCTGTCCTGGGAGGTGTTACAGTTCTGACTTTCTAGGATCAGTGCTACACAAACCTGGTTGTCAGACTTAGGATAAGTGGCCCTAGCTTGTGCCAAACAGGTGGAGGTGCTGCGCTCTATTGCTTACCCGTGTAGAAAACATTGTGGAACTATAGCTGCTTATCCTACAATAATTATCAGTTATGTCACCATCTATGTGGGGATTTTTAGCATTCCATTGTGCCCTCAGTCCTCTTTCTCTATAGACCTCTTTCCTCAGAGTATTTTTTAAAGCACAACTTAAAAAAAAAATGACAGAGGAAATTGATCATATTAAATATGTTAAAATATTTTTTTAAACAAATTTGCAAGAAAGTAATATATATGCTTCTTTATTAAGGGAGTAAATATCAAGATCCAGGTGGGCCTAATAATACTGTAATTTCAGTGGTGACCATAAATGCCAATTTGAGATATTTTCCGTAAATGTGGTGTCATATTAAAAAATACCTGTAATTTCTATTGGTGATAAAGACAGTACAAAAAGTACTGAATTTCAATTAGAGCTTAGTAAAAGTAGAGCACAATTTTGCTCTAAGCAAATTTAGACACCTCTGATTAATAAACCTTAATCTAATGTCAACAAAAACGGTACTTCAACTCAATTACTCAAGAGGAAACCAGCTATTGAATCAGAACATTTTAGAGATGAGAGGGAAGGATAACAGCAACAGTTTCAGCAGGTAACAATGATAATAGGTGTGAGATTTTGTATGCTGTTTTGAATAAAATGTATGCTATGTTTCAAATAAAATGCTATTAGTAAATAAACAGTGGAAAATTGAATTGCTCTGGTTGAACTTTGGGAGAGAAGCCCCAAGTTTGGTTCATTGGCTTTTTGTCATCACCATCCACAGCTGCCATTGTGGCACCCAAAAGTTCCAGAACTATTAAAAATTCACTGATTGCATTTAATTGTTAAAAAAATTTATTTCCCATAAAGAATCCATTCTCATAGCAGTTCAATGAAATGTCCTAGACTTTGTACTTTGTCAGTGGGACTACACTAGGGTTTCTATTCAATGAATATCTACTAAAAGCCTATTATATCCAAGGCTCTGAGCAAAAACAAAATGAGGGTGGTCCCTTGTCTCACAGATCAGATAAAAAAGGGTGCAGATGAAACTGCACATAAAAAAAAAGGAAAGAAAAACTTGTTAAAAAACATAGTAAATCAGTGAAATATCTGTATGGTAGAAGACATTTCTTTTTGGAACATAAGGCAACTATTGTACTTAATGACATTTGATCCACTTCTCACAATCACCACTGTGTTGTCTTTATATTCGTGTACTTCAAATTTTGTAAGATGCTCATATCTGAAGGAGATAAATAAAATCTGATCAGCCTCAGATTTGCAGGCAACCTAAAATTGACAGTTCTGGAAAAAAAATATCTTTGGTGATGAGTTCCTTGACAATAAGGCATACAAACAAGGTTCTAAGACAATTAGTAGTAAAGGAAGCTATTTTACAGTACATGGCAGAGAGGGGGGATAAGAGACTCTTACTGTCTTTTACTGGAAGAACTCAGTAGAAAAGAAAGATCAGATCAACAAGCTGGTGTTCTTAATCGCCTCACTGTAAACTGGCCACTGGTATCCTGCCTAACAAACTGATGGGAGGTGTCCTTGCATTGGGGGACAGGGCAGCCAGGATTGGAGAAACTGAGAAACAACAAAGGTCAAGATATTAATTCAGATGGATTTATATCACTGAAACTCATGATGGTTGGGGAAGAAAAGATAAATGACCAGATGAGGAGGAGCCTTACCCAGCCGGCTTGAGCCGATCCACACAGAAGAGGGAGGCTGTTGGTGAGGTTTAAGCAGGAAGCGACCAGGTTGGTGTTCTGAAGAACTGCTTCAGCGATGCTATGGAAGATGGTTTGGAAACAAGGATAATTACCAGTTATGAGGCTATTAGTTTAGGAGAGATGTGGGAATAGCTGAACTAAGAATCAGTGACAATGGAGAGATGACAGATCCAAGATATTTAAGGATTTGAAATGATAGGATCTGGTGACCACTGAGATGAAGGTGGGGGTAGGGAGAAGGAAGAGTCACGATGAATCCTTACTGCTGCTTGTGTAGCTTGGTGTTGATTGTTGTTATTATTCTGGCACATCGCTCACAATTCAATGCTATATATATAATAGAAGTCTATCCATTGAAGTCAAACATTAGAATGAAACGATAATTTCTATGGCCCACGTATCACTAGGTATGATAGGCTGGCTATATCCAAAAGGATCGAACAGCTCTGCAAGACTGTAACTCTGCTGTACTAATAATATCCTTTGCTTTGACACAGTTTAAAATTTTTAATTTTAATTCAAAAATTTTTTGTAGTAGGACATCATTTACAATTGGACTAATCATAAAGGTCAAAAGTACACCATGGAAGGTTTTCTCTATAAAGCAGCTAATAGTCCTATCTGGAAACAGAAGTTTTGTATCCGGCTTTGAACTGTTCTAGAACTTCTATTAGCTGGGTTTTATTTTCAGGAATTGGTGATATCTCTAAAATTACAATCAAGCTTAACTATTGAAAAATATCCTTTATTTTTTAAATTTCCTTTTGCTAACTTTGTACCTGCTCTCGTTCTCATTTCATGTTAGTATTAGAGTCCATTACACACTCTTATCATCATGGTGGGAAGACGTTAGGTGCCTGCTGATTCACCAAATTTATTATTAAATGGAGAATGTACCAGATCATCTCAAAGCACCATATATTTACATTTAAATTTGATATATTTTCTTCCTTTTATTATAGGAAATAGTTGCCTTTGAAATGAGGTCATCCATAGTGCAGACAATATTGTCCAGAGAGATGGCTGACTTGGGGTAGGGGATGCTTTCTGCTGAATTACAGACTGGATAATTTTTACAAGATCACTTCTCCCAGGGAAGTGTGGGAGAAAGGCTCTAGACATCCCATGGGAGAGCTATGTGACAATAAAATATAAGGATATATTATTTTTAATATGTTGCTAAGACTATTGAAAACAAGTTTATACTGTTCAAATTACCTTCTTTTCCTTTTCAAGGTGATTTTTTCCCATTGGAAGATATTTGATACTTGTGTATAACATTTAAAAAACAACAAATGAAAACATTTATATTTAAATCACCAGGAAATGTCCACTATTTACCTTTTGGTGTATTTTCTTTAAATTGTTTTACTTTATTTATTCTTGTTAAAGGAACATTGCTATAGTATTTGTATACACATTTGTATATTTAATAGGTTAATTGCATCTGTTACTCTTGTTCTGATTGCAAATATTAAAAAAATGATCCTACTACTTATGGGTAACTAATGTAAATACTGTATTTCTTAGGTTTTTAAAAAATATATATGTATATACATATAAAACCTAAATACCATTTTTTGAAGCATAGATAGCACAGGATGATTCACACATTGTAGATGAAAATAGTGTGAGAAAAGATGGTGAAAGTATCTATTCTGTTTTTAGCTATTTCCATTAAAATTCTACATTTACTTCTTGGGTTTAAGGTATTAATAATGTTTTTTTTTTAATATCAGGCTTTCCAAATCCTACATGTTAAAGCAGAAATGCAGATAACTTGAATTCAATGAGTAGCACATAAAATGAATGTTTTGTCCACATAGTGCTTTTTTTAGCATGTGGAAATTACTCAGTTGTCTGTTGTAACTTTACAAATATATCTATAATCATTGTTAAAAATTCAGAAAATATAGAAAATTATAAAGAAAATAAAAATAATATGTCATTTCATTCCCAGATATAAATAAGATTTGATGTACAGCTTTCAAAAATTTTCTATGCATGTTTATAAATATATACCATATATATTTTAAGATTGCACTCTGTATACTGGTCTATATTTGGTTTGTTGCCTTAACAATGCACCATGAATGCCTTTCCGTGCCCATAAACATTAAAACTGTCATGTTTCTGTCTACCTAGTATTCTATTCTGGGGTTGTTTTAAACTTTAATATTCACTCCTTTATTCAACAAGTATTTATTGAGCACCTACTACATTCCAGGCACTTGTTTCAGAGATAGGCAATAAAAGAGATGTAGCTCCGGCCTTCATAAACTTTATATTCTAGGGGAATAGAGGTGTAAATAAAAAGTAAATTCCATCCACACCAGATACCTATAAACCTAAGAGAAAAATAAGGCAGGATAAAGGTGATATGAAATGATGGAGTTTCAGGGCAAAGAATTACTATTTTATCTAGGATAAGTAAGTGAAGGGACAAGATACACAGCAGAAATAAGTGGAGAGAGATTCCAGGCAGAGGGAGGAGCAACTGCTAAGCCTTGAGACAGATAAGTGCTTGGTGTCTTCACAGATCAGCTACCAGGTCACTGTGGCTTGCGTGGGTGGGCAAGCAGGAAGGGACTGGACGTGGATTGGAGGGAGGGGTTGGGGGGCCAGATTAAGTGGGAATTTGTAGGTGTACAGTAAGGACTTTGATTTTTTTGAATTTGAATAAAATAAGGAGCCATGGAGAATGCTGACTAGTGACAGGCTTTGGTTTACTTTTTTGAAAAGGATTCCGATTGCTATTGTGTGGAGAACAGACCATGGGGAATTCCGGTGACAAGAGGAAGCCTACTTGGAAGGCTGGTTCAGTGCCCTGGGGACACTGACATATGAGGTCAGGAGGATGATGAGGAACTGGGAAAGGAATGGCCAATGGAGTGAAAGGGAATCCATGAGAACCAGACATCCCAGAAGCCAAGAAGAAATGTTTCAGGAGAAGGGGGTGATCAACTACTAATAACTCAAATGAGGACAGACTACTGGTTTAACAATATGGAGGTCATTGGTGATGATAAAAGAAATATTTGTGGGATTTTAGGGGCAAAAACCTGATGGAGTAGATTCAGGATAAAATGGACATAGAAGAATTTATGATAATAGGAATTTACTCTTTCAAAGAAATTTGCTGTAAAGAGAAGCAGAGAATTGAGGCAGTATCCGGTGAGGATTATGAGGTCAAGGGAGAGATCTTGGAGATATTAAATTATATGTCTTACAACTAAAGCACTTTTCTGGATGGCAAATACAAATCAAATGAGTTTTTGAGTCACATCTATAATGTAATTTTGGCTGTTTCCTATAGCCTTTCTGTTTCTGAATTAGAAGCACTTACCTGAAGTTGACTTTCTCCTTCCCTGTTGTGGTGTTAGTTCTAGTTTTTCTCTCTCATCTGTATTCTACATCTGCCTGCTGCTTCACTGGAACTGTTAATGTGTTACATCATTTTACGAACATTATCATATCTTCACTGCCCTTTAATTCCTTCCTGAAAAGGACTTTGTCTCCTTAATGGAATCATCATAGAAACTTTTCCAACAACTTTTGTTCTTTCCCTCCTATTATAGATTTCTAAATAAATTCAACTTCTCTGCTGATTCATTTCCAACTCCTATTTTCCTAGTAATTGAATTACTACAAATAGAGGCTGGGATTAATACTTTTGGAACCTGAAGTTTTCCATGTAATCTGACCCTTTATTTATTGAGATGGTCAGAACAAACTTTCCTTTTGAGGGCCATACCATCGCCTTTTTTGCAGAGTATTACTTTTTTCTGCTTTTATTTCTCCCTATTTTCTCCTACATTGCATTTTTATCCAGATTTTCATCAGTTTTTTTTCTATTGCAATGTAAAAATCACCCCAAAACTCAGTGTCTTAAAACAAGACTAATATTTATGATTACTCACTATTTCTGCAGGTCTGGCATTCTGGAGTGACTTGGCCACGTGCTCTGGCTCAGGATTCTTTTGACGTTGCAGTCAGAGACTTATTCCAGAGAGATAATCTTGAAAGCCTCCTGTTCATCTTCTATTTGTAAGTTTGTACACTCTGACCAGTATCTCCCCACTTATTCAATATAAGGTTTGCAAATATTTTCTGCCATTCCCCAGGTTGCCTCTTCTTTTCTTTTTTTGTTCAGAAGGTTTTTAGTTTGATGTAGTGCCACTTGCTGGTTTTTTGCTGGTGTTGTTTGTGCTTTTGGTGTCATTGCCAATACCAATGTCAGGGAGATTCTCCACTAATTTTCTTCTAGGAGTTTCATAGTATCAGGTATTATATTTAAGTCTAATTTATCTTGAGTACATTTTTTTGAGTAGTATAAGATGGGAGTCCAATTTTATTTTTCTGCATGTGGTTATTGTTTTCTCAACACTATCAGTTGAGGAAACTATCCCTTCCCCATTGAGTATTCTTGGCTCTCTTGCCAAAGCTAAGTTGACTGTATATGTGTGGCTTTACTTCTGGGCTCCCTAATCTATTCTGGGCTCCAGTGATAGATGTATCTGTCTTTATGCCAGTACCATACTGTTTTGATTACTACAACATTGTAATATAATCTGAAGTCAAGTAGTGTGATGCCTCCAGCTTTTCTGTTCTTTCTCAGGATTGCTTCAGTTACTCATGGTCTTTTGTGGTTCCATACAGATTTTAGGAATTTTTTTTTCTATTTTTGAGGAAAATGCCAGTGGAACTTTGATAGGAATTGTATTAAATCTATAAATGGCTTAGGTGCTATGGACATTTTAACAATAATAAATTTGATCCATGAACACAATATATCTTTCATTTGTGTCTTCTTCAATTTCTCTCATCAAAGTCTCATAGTTTTCATATATAGATCTTTCACTTTGTTAAATTTAGTCCTGATTTTTTTTTGATGCTATTGTGCATGGGATATTTTCTTTTCTTTTTAGATGGTTTGTTGTTAGTGTGTAAGAATGCAATTGATTTCAGTAATTGATTTTATATCCTGCAACTTTACTGAATTCATTGATTCGTCCCAACAGTGTTATGGCTGCACTTTAGGAATTTCAATACGTAAGATCATATCATCTGCAAATAACAAAAATTTTGCTTCTTCCTTTCCAATTTGGATATCTTTTATTTCTTTATGTTGTCTGATTGTTCTAGCTAGGACTTCCAGTTCAATGTCAAGCAGAGTGGTGAAAGTGAGCACCCTTGTCTTGTTCTTGATCTTAGAGGAAAAGCTTCAACCTTTCACCACTGACTATGATGTTAGCTGGCTTCTTTTCCTGCCTAGGCATGAAATTCAAGAAGTTCTGAGAGACTACAGGCCTGGTGCACTGCAATGAGATTTTACATGTCAATTGACAGCAGGGTGGCCCTTTGAGGAAAGCAGTCCAAGTGTAAGCTCTACTACTAAAGAGCCTCTAAGTCTTAGACCTGGGACATGTTTTCATAGGAAACACCCTTTGATATTCATAACACAAGAAGAGAAAATGTGACCTGCTCTCTTCTGTTTATAGTAGGCAGACCCACACTCTCAAACACACACTCAAACATACACTTGAAGACACAGGGGAGAGAAGAGACTCCCCAGTGCCGTGCTTGTACATCAATGCCACCATAAACAGGGGAGCGTCTCATGGAGCATGCTGCAGTGATCCAAGTGGTGGCAGGTTCTTGGCTCTAAGAGTAGCAAACTGGCAGCAGTGTTTGGGTATATCAGGCAATATATGCAAGGAGGGGGTGGGAGTCATTGGTTAGAGGTAAAAGAGTAAGAGGACGGCTCACAGAGTGACCATCTAACTTTGCCTCCCCCTAAACATACATATAGTCAGAAGAAAGCATGTTAGCAAGAGGAGGACAAATTTACAAGTGTATTTAAAGCACCTCAGCTACTGGAACAGCACTGCCTCTGTTAAAGTGGAGGGTGGCTTGGGTCCATTGTAAATAGAATTAGACATTAATGCAAACTCTCTTATTTCTCAAATCTTCATCTCGATATTAAATCAATGTTTATTTTCCAGCCCCATTGCCACTGCCTTGATTTAGATCCAATCATTATTCTTGAAGATGAATAGTTCCATAACAACCTATCTACTATCTGAGACCTAAAGTTACAAATGCCCAGGTCTCAAATTCACTAGCTACAGAGCTATTAACACTCACCAGAACCCAAATCTAATCATATCACTGCTCTGGATAGAATGCCTAAATTGTTCTCTATTACATAACACTAGTTTCAAATTTCTTCAAATATTACAAAAAGCTTTTTAGTATCTACCCCTACCCACCCACTTAATGCCACTTCCTGCCAAGGGTCCTGATTTTCCCTTTATATTATGTGCAGCTCCTGGAGGGGGTCATACTGTTCCACATGCCCAACCATTGGTGGATTTGTCCCTTCTGCCCAGAATGCCTTCCTCATCTCTGCCTTCAAACCCCAGCAAAGCCCTTTTCTTCCAAAGCTAACTTTCCCTATGCAAAGATAAGTTTCATCCTGTCTAAAACCTAGCACCTAAAAATTGATTTTTTAACTTTGTTTACATTCTCCCTCACAAAATGGTTTAGCCTAAAGTAAGGTTAGCTTCAGATGGAGTCCTTTTCATCTGTATAGCCCCTCCTAACACAATGCTGAGGTTAAGTAATAAATACTCCATATTTTTCCTTTATGAACAATGTCTCGTGTTACTCTAACAGTTTTCAGAATAGAGTGAAATGAACTACAGCATGGGTTATGGACTCTTCATTTACTGATTTAGTCAACAAAGGTTGATTGATTGCCTATATCTTAGGTACCAAAGTACAGTACCAATGAATACAGCCCATTTCCTGCTTTCAAAGAGTTTATATGCTAATAGGGAAGAAAATGCCTACATCAAAAGACCCTAAATGCAACTTATTGACAAGATAGCTGGTACTGCTGGAGTCTGAGAGGGTAAACAGTAAATTACTGAATTAATAATTTCTGAGTTGTTTATACTTTGTCAAAAACACTTACCTTTTCAATCTTAAGAAAACCATGACTGAGATGGTCATCAGGACTTGAAACCCATGCATCGAGGAAGGATTTAAATGGGTTTGACATCGCAAAAATCCTTTCTGGGAGAAACTTTTAAATAAAAATGATTAAAGAGACTGATCATGGGTAGAGGGATACCAAGTTCCACCTTGGGGGTGTTGAGGTACATGAAGCAGGGATGTCTGCTCTTCAGGTGCATATGGACAATGACAGCTTATCCAATAACCTGTGGAATTTGGAGCCAGCCCAGTCTCTTCCACAGATGCCACAGTCAGGGAGACAAATCTACATTTGTACCTTATTCATATTATTTAAGTTCAAGTCCTCCCTCTGTGATAGGTTAGTAATTTTAAAAAAGAAATCTTTGCTAAAATATACAAACGGCTATATATTTGTGACTCATTTTCAGTTTTGCTTAACATTCATCTCTAAATTTTCCTAGGTACTTTTGAGTTCTCAAACAATTTGTACTTATTTGTTTCAAAAACAATGGACGTAAAAGATGACATTTTAAAAATGAGAATGGAGGCAAATAGGAAGGAAAACAGGAAAAGAAAGTGGAAGTGAAGCTCCATGGGGATCAGTCCACACTGCTTACTGTGACGTCCTACATATGGCAAAGGTGGCATATTTGCCTCTAATCCTTCTGGCAGGTGATGTGAAAAGTGAGCACGACTTTTAAAATAGCAAATCATGCTATGTTCTTAAGATGAAGGAAGTACCGCTGGTACTAAGTCCAGGCAGAAATTCTTCCCTATGTGCTCCTTAACCGAATACCTGGAATGCCACAAACATGGCCCTCGATACTTTTGAGTAAACAGAGTAACATCTTCTGAGGACTCTTCTTTGTAATGCTTCTCAGGGAAGTGTGCTATCATCTACCAAAGTGCAATGAGACATATAATAATATTATTGTGGGTGTGTGTGTATAAATAACCTAAAATGGAATAAGAGAACACAGCTGCAACTGGGGAAATATAAGGACGGATTTTAAAGTAATGAGAGAACAAAAAAAGACTGCATATCTTATAGAAAATTATCCAAAGATACTGTCTACTTCTAAAGGTTTTGATATGCAAAGGACAGTAGTAGTGTGTTTCTGTAAGTTCTAATCATCTCCTAATCATCTTCAGTTAGTTTCTCAAGGCCATTCGGAGGTCTAGTTAGAGGCGAATCCAAAGCACCGCCATCTGGTGGTGGCAGAAGAGTTTTGCTGTGGTTTCTAAATTTTTGGTATCAAATATTGTTAGTTGAAAATTTGTGGCTGGGAGATTACTCGTGAATCTTGACCAGAGCCTATAATACAGCTATGTGAACCAGAAAAGGACAGAGCCATGTGATTTAGCTCTCATGAAACTGGAAGTGTGTTGACAGTTTATGAAAATAAGAAGCCAAGCAATAGCAATGGCTTGAACGAAATGTCACTCATTCCAGTCAGAATCAGGCAGAGGCCCCAAGACTACAAATATTCTCCTCAAGATATGATGGGCTCAGCTCTAAACGACACAAATGAGCAACTCACTCCCTAGCATCACAGGCAATAAATCAGTGGTCAAACGCCGGTCCACACCAGTTGAATCGGGATCCCTGAGTTTCACCCTAGACAAACCAAAATGGTGCATGGACGGTGTCGGGGACCTGCATTTTTAACAGGAATCTCAGGGGATTCTCAAGCAGATGGTTGAGTAGTCCCAGGGCCACAATTATTTCAGCTTGGAAACAAGATATAATCAAACACCACAGCCATTTAAAAATACCCAGTAAATCACTCACAGAATGCCCAACTTGAAGCATCACTTGCTTGCTATACCCTTCAAGATCACCTGGTTGAAAAATAAACACAAACATAATTGGATGATAAGTCCTGATGAATAGATGGCTGTGACTTAAACTAGCTAAAATCTTAGGTCAGTAGCATGAAATTGTACAACTTTTGGTTGGTGGCTCTTTTGGGGCATAGCTGTACAAAATAATGATGTTTACTTAAAATATTTATTTTATTTAAACTCTTTGGTGGTAGTAGTTAGAAAGCTATTTCAGTGGCCTACTTTGGATTCTTCCAGTAGCAATCGACTTTGTTAAATGCCTATAAAATACTGTCATTTTGTGCCGTGCAATAGGGAAAAGCAATTCTAATATTTATCAGATTTAAACACTGTATTAAATGGAATTTTCCAAATACTTAAAGGAGGGAGTAAAATTGCTTAATGTGTCATCCCATTGGAAAATCTTGTTAGGGTAGCATCTTGACAGATCCTGACTCTTGAGAAAATACTGAGCTTTAGAACCAGTATAAGCATCCATAGCAGGGCTTACCTGCACTCATTGCAAATGAGATAGGGAGATGGTTTTGGTTTTCTGAACAAGTTGCACTCAAGGCTGAATTTAATCTGCATGTAAGTTGATGAGTAATGAGCACTGTTGATGAGACAGTCTCCTACAAGAGCACATAGAACACTGTTAACTTTCGCACCACAGATGTCTGCTGATGGAATGAGGGGAATATTTTGCTTTTCTTAGTCTTAAGAACTCCATGATCTCATTCCATTCCAGTTATGTGCAAAGTAAGTCATTCTAACAGCACCATTTAGGGTCAAGAAGCTAAGGAGATGATGGCCCGTTTCAACAACTGGAGTAAAACAACCAGGGAGTAACTTCTGAAGCTAAATATTCAGAGTCTATTGGTAAAACAAAACAATACAAACAAAAACACGGTTTCTAGCTGCTCCCTTATAATAATACATTCTAAGCCTAGATTAAGTTTTCACATGAGGAAAGTGGGCTTTTAGAATTGGTAGAATATAGATGCCAGGCAGGACACATACTTTGTAAAGAGAAAGGTACAATTTTCTAATAAAATATTTTAATTAATTAATTCAATTCTTCAATGCCAAAATGTTTGACAATACATGTGGAGACTCTCCTCTTAGAGTGAGGAAAATACAATATGATTAGTTTTGTAGTCAAATGGAGGGAGCTCTCTTGCCTTTTCAGATGCTGGAGGATGGTAAAGTAAGTTCTACTATTACAACAGCTCTCAGCAGAAGGAATATAGCCACAGATTTATAAAGCAAAAGAGGCCCAGTTGCAGATGCATTTCAAATGGATAATTTACAAAAAATAAATAAATTAGGAAATGATTAATAGCTAGCCAAGAAAAAAATGAGATGACTTCCTCCTGCCCCCAAACACCCACAGTTAAAAGTGAAGACTGACAACAAGAAGTAAGAGTTGTAGAGGATTTGCAAGATCAAATTAAGTGAATTTATATGGTCTTAAGGAGAATTCATAAATAATGAAATTATTTTCAGAACAGCTTCTGACGCAGAAGGAAAAATAATGAGGGCTCATGATCGCAGAGATAGGGTAAAGAAAGTGATGTAGTTAATGCCATGGCCGACACTCTACCTGGAGAAATGAGTCTCTGGAGGGCAATTCCAGTCAGAGAAGAGTGGCTGGCTCTGCTGGCCTGGCAGTCTAACTCAATAAAGCTTTGTGCCTTGCTCAAATCATTTATTTTCAATGCTGTAGGAGAGCAGGCTCTCCATTGTATAAGAACTGTCATGACTTCATCAGGGCAAAATGTAAGAATTTTGTGAAGTAAATAATGTCCAGGAATGAGTGCAAGACCACCTGGTGGTCTTGTTTCTCCTTGGGTGGGGAAGTAGGTAAGTCCAGGATGGGACTGATAAACTGGGATCATATAAAAGGGTAAATAATCCAGTAGTCTCTTTGGGGTTGAGGGAACACAACTGTGAGATTAAAGGATGGATAAGTGAATGCTGGCTCTGAATAGACTATTAATGTCTTATATTTCAGAGGAGGATCTGTTCTCATGGGAGATACTAAGGTACAAGGTACAGCCTATATAAACTGCACTATGCAAAACTAGGAGTGGGTTTGATGAACAATGGAACTCAGTCTTTCACATTAAGGAGACCAACGAAGTGGAAAGCTGAATTCTGTGTGCATCACCCACAGGGACTCAGGCTTTTGAGTTATGACTACAGGGCAGATGCTAAGGTATGCGAGGGGCAGAGAAATCAAGAGGCTGGCAATGCCAGCAACAAAGAGAGCTCAGTGATGGTGGAGCCCCTAAAAGGGACCAGCTCTTACTTAGGAATGGAAGAGTAGTCATCTGGGCCTAGGATTGGTGAGAAGGATAACCATACAATAGGTCAGAAAAGCTTGGTATCTCCACCTCCACGCTGGGTCTCCTTTGCTGCTTTAACCTTTAGGCCAAAAGGGGGGAAAAGGGGGGGAAAGGGCTTTTTGCTCAGCCCTGCAGCCCTGCACATAGGCTTGTTAATCATCAAAAGGAATTTTGCTGACAGCTTGAGATTTCTGCAAATAGCTGCTTGCCCAAGGCTTGTCTCCCCCAAGGAGATAAGAACTTCAAGACCAGACCTATGCCAGTGGGAGTCAACTGACCAAGGATGGGGAGTTTAGAACTCTCCTCAGACCCTCGCTGATGCTCCATGTCTGCAGTTATTTTACCTGCTAATCTCAGTTCCCTTCTGCTCCCCCTTTCCTTGGCATTAAAAGAGCTTGAAATCAACTCTGAATTAAGATGGATCTTTAGGACATCCTCCCACTTCCAACCTGCCACTTGTTGAATAAAGCTCTTTATTCCAGTCTGCCTCTCGGTGTACTGGCTGACGAGCTGGCAGTGGAATGGAATGTCTGCATTACACCAGTGCTACCTCCCAATTTGATGGTGGCCGGAAAACGGGAATTGGTGTTTTCAACGTATGGTTTCATTTTGGTAAGGAAAGAAAAAGGTCTGAGCTGTGTAGACTCTGAGAATATAGGGCATTTTGTTCCCAGTGGGAAGGGAGTTTTAGAGGCCACATGGAAAGAATTGGGAGAAAATGGAAGAAAAGGATGAGTTGGGGAAAAAACTGCCAGGCAATTATTGTTGATTCATTAATTTGAGAGGTATTTATCTAGTGACTTTGTAGATGTAGTAAAAATGGAATTAATATTGATACTGAGAATAAAGTAAAATAGGTCAGGGGGCCATTAAGGATATAGGGTTTACGCAAATCCTCTTCTTTGAAACTGCTGATCTCAGAAGAATGTTAAACTTTGCATTCTGACAAAATGTAAACATCCTTGGACAAACAATTGCCACCTGCACAAAAGTGGATTTTTTGCCTAGTGATTGCATTAGCAAGCAATTACGTACAGCTAAATGTAGTTTACAGTAGTTTAGCCAATCAAGACCATTTACATAAGCCCTCTCAGAATTCCCCTTTCAGCCATTAAAAACCCTAAGCCCTTTCCCCTCCTTGGAGCATAACTTGTGGGTTTCCTCCTGAATCTGTGTTGTTCTTGAGTTGCAATTTCTAAGACCCCAAATAAAGGCAATTAATTGTTTTACAGCTTTCCCTTTTCCTGGTCAACAACTTCTATATTCCAGGCACCGTTCTAGGAACCAGGATACAACAGTAGACAACACAGAGGTCTGTGGCATCAAGAACCTTAGTGACTACTTACATGGAATTTTAGAGGAGAAAGGAGTTTACAGATTTCTTTTCACTTGCCTCAAATTGCTATAACCATAGGAGGGCTAGTTAAATAACTAAAAAGAGAGAAGAAGGGGGGTGCGGGGAAAGGAAGGAAGGAAGGAGGGAGAAAAGGAAGGAAGGAAAGAGGCAATGAAGAGGGATGCAGGGAGGGAGGGAGGGAGGAAGGGATTGGGGCAAGGATACATCTGGAGAGAGAGAAAACACTGGAAGCAGGGCAAGGGCAGAGAGGGGCTTCAGCAACTTCCCCACTGACCTAGATGGAAGTAGAAATGGGTGTCTTCTCTTCAAGGCGGACTCCAGGAGCAAGAGTTGCCAAGTATCTGCTCTGTGCAAATAGATTACTCAAAACATCCTCACCCCTGAAATCCCTATTCTTGGGATTTCATTCTGAGAGTTTCACTTTGTCACGAGTTGCACACTCAAGTCCCATTTCCCTAGAAGGAGACAAGTATTTACTTTGCCCGGTTACTTTGGCTCCATTTTCAACACCAGTTAGAATAAACAGTGCTGAATAAAAATGGATTTTTAAATTAAAATTGTTGGCATTTGATTCTGCCATTTATCAGAATCATTTTCATAAATGAAAAGCAGGAAATGCACATTCTAAAATGTATCACTGAGATTTAAAAGAATTCTAAAAGTTTTATATATAATGACCCAGAAAAAATTGCTTGATTACGTAAATGCAGTGTTTACTAGTCTATTAATAAATTAAAAATCACAAGGTCATCATTTTCTCTAAGTCAAAACAAGATTAAATCTCTTGACTCAGATAAATGCTCTAAAATGTAATGCTATATATATATATATATATTACATAATTCTTATGAAATATTTCTGTATTAATCTTAGCCATCTTTTTCGTAGTACCTGCTCTTAAAAACATTAAAAACCCTTTATATCATGATTATCCCTGGTTATATAAACTTAATGGGAAAAATATTTTGGTCATTAAGTACTGCACCAGAGGGCTTAATTCAATCCTTAACTGCAAGGCTTCGACATTAGCTGTGAGTGAACCTCTAATTTATCTAATCAACAAGATTTTTCATAAAATAGAGCAGTGTGAATGTGATTATAGAATTCTCAATGTGGTTTTTACTTAAAAACTATGTAACAAGCATCCTTTACTGTAGTTCATGTACAATCACATTGGATTTGATAAGAAGTTTCTTCATGAAGACACAGTAAATCAGGCATAAAGAGGTTTAAGTGTATAAGATAATTGTTAAACAAATGACATAATGTTACACACGTGGGATTACAACACTTATAGAAATACATTTCATGAAAACTTTAAAGACTTTCTAACTCCAACGCTTATAAAGAAATGTAAGGTAATAGAAATACGTGGCAAGTGGAAGGGAGTTCTTGCCCCCTTTCTAATCGTAGTCATGGTCTGGAAAACAATCCCCTTTGAATTTGGGATAACAGTGAGCCTCATGTCTTTGCACTCCTTTTTCTGAGGTACATAAGGTAATAGACCTAAATTAACAATATTTTCTCTGTTTACATATTGTCTCTAAAAAATTTATTATTTTGCTTCATGCCATTTGAAAGCTAATTGCACATGACCTAATGGATTTACTCTTTTTTGGACTTACAACTTGTAAGAAGTAGAAAAGTCATCTGTTGTAAAGTTAACTGGAATTGAAAAGCTTTCTAAATTGTAATGACTCAGTACACATATTTTTTTGAAGTGCAGTTGATTACTATTATGACTTATATCAAGTGCAAACCACTCTATTATTATGCCAGTATTAAAATAATAATAGCCCTCTTCACAGTTTGAATCCATAAGCATCTTTGGGATTGGTCGTTCTGATAGTTCAACATTATGTATATTCAGACTACATTTTTCAGATTACATATTTACCTGTATCTTCATTAAAACAATGTACATTGGGAGTGAAACTTAATATTACCGTGCCCAACATTTTTGCAATTAACTCATCAAGGCTTTGTAACAGTTATTTAATATTCAAGAAATGCTCCAAGCCTTGGAGAATCTAGAAGTCATTGTCCTTAGAAACTGGCAGTCATCTTTTGCCAAGAATGAAGTAAAATATAAAAGTTTTCATGGGTTTGTAGAAATTCAGAAATAATGAAGTTCAAAGGGATTCTATGTCAGATAAAATTATTCTCATCCTGATAACAAAATTTCAGTAACATTAATGACATTGTACATTAAATATTTGAAATATAGCAAAAAAAGAGATACATATTCTAGGTAGAGCACAAAATAATCGCAACACATTCCTTTCATAAGAAGTGTTCTCATTTGTGTTATTAGCACATAATGAGGTAAGTTGTTGACCCTTTGTTCCACCAGATGGGCAAGTTTGGGGAACGCCAGTTTCTTTACCACATGTACTAGTAAGGTAGCCGTACTAAATCCAGACTTCTGAGGATTCCTGTGCCAGCGTGTTGAGAGCAATGTGCATGGACTATTACTCCATTCCCACAGTTTCTCATAAGTATCGGTGTTTGTTTTCCTTTCAGACAATGATCGTTGTTAGAAACTGTCTGATTCTGCCAAACTTAGCCTTAGTAAATACCAATAAAATTGGAAATTTGAAAGATTTAGTTAGAAACGCAAGTCATCCAGGTAGCCATAAAGCACATAAGTGCTTTCAAACCAGTCTTCCTTCACACAGCACTTGTAACACAAGAGCAATTGTTTCATAAACCATTATCTCTTTGAGGGGGGTGGCACTGAGTGACATTCAACACTGCTGCTCAGCCTCTTCGCCTAGACCTCCGACCAGGCTGACGGGAGTGGTGGTGGTGGTCCCTGGTGTAGATACCTGTGCAGTAAAATACTTTATTTCATATGAGCTAATTAGCAGGTGCCAGGTATTATTTGGAGGTATTATGTGATGCAGTGGTTCTCAAATTTTAAGGTACCTCAGAATCACTTGTAGGACTTGTTAACACACAGATTCCTGAGTACCACACCCAAACGTTCTGATTCAGCAGACTGGGAAGAGATGTCCAATAAGTTCCCAGATGATGCTGATGGTTCGGGAACTATTCTTTGAGAATCACTGATTGAGAGCAAAGGAACTCTGACTTATGAGTCTGTCCTTAATGTACAACCACACAAAAGCCACCTCTCTGAGCCACTCACTGGCTCTCTTTTTCCTTCTTAAATGACAAAGAATGAGATACATTAGGGTCTAAAGAATTTAGCTCTTATTATGCTTAGATATTAAGGCATATTATCAACATTATTTGAAGTGATCCTCAAACTATTTAAAGTGCTAGCTTCCATTACAACCTGAAAACTTCAACTCTCCTTTCGTGCAGCATAAATAAAAAAATCTCTCAAATGTACAAAGGGGAGAAAGGAGAGACTTACAGTATTTTGCTTTCATTATTATTCTTGTAATTCGTGGTATAATTTTAATAAACCTCATACACAAGGGTAGTTTTTGCTTTAAGTAGTGAAAAGCACAAGGCAATCCCAAATTCTAAAGTAGGAAAACAACTTGTGGATGATTTTACTGAATTACTTCTTTCTGAAAGCGATGGGTTGGGAAAAAAGCAAGAAAAGAACAAGACGATTTTTATCTTCCATGAAAAATTTTCACAAGTAGTATTCTCCATCTGTTTTGTTTTAATAAAATAAGAATACCTGCTGTCATAGTCTGAGAAGAAGAGCAACCTCTCATGAATATTTCTTTTACTTCAATATTAAAGTGACTCATTGCATCAGAAGAATTTTGCGGAGGGATGAACATGAAATATTCAATGCTTGGAATCCCAGCTCTCACATTTGTACAAAATATACAATATTCCTACTCATTTGTGTGTGAGTGAAGAACGATCACCTCCACTCTAACCACCTGGCTCTTAGCTGCAGGCTCAGGTGGAATCTGCTGATGTTGACAGCGTCACTGTAATTCATTAGAAACCAAAAATGACAGCTTTACTGCAATGTCCTGGGGAGGAACTTTGCTCACTGCTTCACTGCTTTGCCCCTGGTGTCCTAATCTGTTCCCCAAAGAGGTCTGTTGCCCTGCAGACTCCGTCAACTCCCTCAGTAGCCTCAAGCTCTTCTGAAGGCACATTTGTATCGATCCCTACCTCAATCCCTAGCACCTAGTACAATGGGTGCTTTCTAGCAAGTCTTTGATGAATGTTTATAAAAACTAAATAAGTACCAATATCTGCCATCAAACCTCCATGGCATTAACCTGTCCAATACGGGACCCCGCTGTGATTCGGTTGTCCACTTTTCTTTGTAAACTGCATTCTTCATTCGTTCCAGCAAGGCCCACGATGTCATTTTTATCAGTTAGAAGAATAAAATAATGTGATTTTTATCTATTCTTAAATGTTGAAGTCTTTTCATAGAGATGAAATTATTATGTATTTGTAGTTCCTCCAAAGTTTTTATTTTAATGCAGTCTTACTGGCCATATGTTGAGATGAGAAATGTTAGCAGTGATAAGATTACAAACCTGAGAAAACTGTGTAAATGAGTGATGAAATTAATGGAAAATAAAGGTTAAGAGTGTATATTTTAAAATAGTTTTTAAAAGATAGATTTTGAGTTATCTAATATGCTATATTGTACATAAATGTTCTCTCAGATGTTACATCATGATAGTCTTTGTGTTTTCTTTTTTAAACTATAAAATCAACAAAGAAGTCTGTCGTTTGAATTAACTAATTAGTAATTAACTAATTAATGAGTTAGTAATTGCTACTTCTTTTAGTAGCCAAAAAGAAAAAAGAAAAAAAAATAGTGGATAACTTTTGGTAATTCTTTGCAACCAATTTGAAGGTGAAAGATTGAAATAACAATTCGAATTAGAGATGTTCCAACATTTCATTGACACAAATCCTAATGCCTGAAACGAAAAGTGAAATAGCCTGATGTAAGTTCAGTGAAGGTTAACTTTCTAACAAGTTTAAATCAAAAATTGAGAAATTATTTTAAACTAACTTTTTTTATTTCCAAAGAGCCATAGTTAAAAAAAAAATCGGTCCACAAAGTCATTTTACCTTCATATCATTAAGATCATAAAATTTCTGTGTACAGATATTTAAAAAAAGGATAGTTTTCCTCAGATATCCCTGTCATATGAATAAATATTCTACCAGTTTTGAAGCGGTCCTGCTCCATTGGCTACTGGGAGTGTGCTTATGCTGGTGAGGACAACTTGCTCGGAGAGTTTTGATATGTTATCAAAGTTGCTGATCTGTGTGGTCAGAGATTTCCGGCTCTCTGTGCTCGTTCGTCCCCTGGCAAGCCGATCCTCCTGGCGATGGTGAACTCCAAGGCAACAGCAAGAAAATGCAGCTTTAAATTCCTCTCGAAATTTTCCTGGCAAACCAGGGAGCATGAAAGGAAAAAGAATTCCGTGTAAATATGTTCCAACAAATCATGATGAGGGTACAACTGAGTTGCTCCCTTGGGCCAAACTAACAATGAGATGCAACATTTGGCAAAGAAGGGGGGAACCAGTAAAAGGAAATTGTGGTATGGGGAGCTTGGTAGACTCTTGAAACAATAAGGTATTTCTATAAAATAGTACGACTGCTTTTCATGTGTGATATTTGCACTCATTCCTCCAGAGGCAAACCTTATACATTTGCCAGTGGGAGTTATTTTTAGTTAGATGATGATAAGAAAAGTGATCAACAGTAGAATGCTCAGAGATATTTAATACTTTCAAAATTAATGACACCTATGTTATATGTAGGTAGCCAAAACTATACAGAAATTGCCTCTGCATTGTACTCTGAAGAAACTATTCTACTGACACAATTAGTTCAACAAAATATCTGGAAAGGTATCTTTAATATCTAGCAGGTTACTAAGGCTTCGTGATCTGCCTAAGACAGAACAACAACGACAAAAAAAAACGGAAGGAAAACTAAACAACTTGAGAAGTTAGTCCTTGTCTTTAAATTACTGACATGAAATTGGAGAAATAGGAAAATGAAGCAACCAGCTTTTGAAGGGTAAATGACAGGATTGGAAATCATCATTTCTTCTCTCTGAATTTCATTTACCAAACTGGGTTACTGAGTGATTAAATGAGAAGATGAATATTCATGGACCTGGGACAATAGCAGGCACATAAAAAGTCCCCAGTGATTATCAACCGCCTTCCTTCCCTCACTCTTAAAGGCCATGACAGCACTTTGGTTCTGTGCTTTAGCTTCACACATACTGTCCCCTATAACCTCCTAATAGGTTTTTCCTGCTTAGTACAAGGGTCAGGGCTTTACACATCCCTGCGCCTGTGACAACTGCTTCCCAACGACTTTCTGAGCCACGGCTCCACAAGACCCCTTTTCCCTTCAAAGACAGCAGGTGGGAAGTGGCAAGTGGTTATTTCAGCTCTCATGTAGACTTTATTTTGAAGCCTGGGGTTGGATGTGGCAGGCAAAGTCATGAATAGAGGCAACTGAGTACAAAACAAACCTCACATGTACATGATCGAATTCTCAGGTGAAATAAGGCAGAGATATATAGAGTATATGCCATGATTATTTTTAAAAGTTAGTTAAAAATATTTCTAACTGGTTGGTTGTCTTTAAAAAATAAAATAAATTAATCTATACAACCCAAAAGGCCAAAGATGAAGTTGGGGAACACACATACTTTATTAAGTATGCAACAAAATGAATTGCTTATTCTTTCCTATAAAATCATCATATATTTGGAGATAGAAATAAAGAAGGAATAGCCAACCAGTTAGAGAAGAAGATGATGTAAAGATGTAGCTAGCTGAAACACAATTCTAAGTCAACCAGGCAACATGTTTATAAACAGAGCAGTTATCAGTTTAAATGATTTTTATAATTATATTGGTCACATAAAGAGCGATAGATTAAACCGGTTATGTTTGTATGTATATGTATATGTTACCGGTATATGTATGTATCTTTTAGCTTGTATTACTTAGGAGAAGTACCATTTTTTGTGGTGAGTGAGAAATCTCAAGATAAACCCCAGAGACGTTATCCACAAGAGAAATGTAAATACAGAAAAATACCTAAAGTGGAAAGATTCCAATTCAGTCTCAATTAGGTAATCTCAATGTTGGCAAAGAAATAATATAGCAAGGCTATTTTATTTTCAGATAAAATTGTTTTGCATTTTTGTAAATCATATTTTTAATGTATGATAAGCAAGATTCTATGGTTATTCAGTTCTCACAATTTTCACTTTCCTCCTATGTCAACATTTCTTCTAAATTTTATGGGGCAAATGATCTAGATAATTTTCTCTGATAAAGTAGATAATGTGTTCCCTCCCATCAGGGGAAAAAACTCAAGACAGATCAGGGGGAAAAAAAAATTTATATAGCAACTAGCAACTAAGCTCTTTATAAAGTTCAAGAGTGTTTTTTGAAAACTTCTGGCCATTGACCCCACGACACCTTTGGTTAGAATGGTGGTTTATATGGAAGAAACAGTTGAAAACTCACCACTGAGAAAATTATAAATAATTGGGTTCGCAGCACTATTGGCATATACAAGCCAGTGTGAAAAGGTAAACCAGGCATACACAGTCTCTCTGTCTTCGGTGTGGGTAAACATCCCAAATACTCTGTAGGAAAACAAACAACAGGAAGTTCATGTGATTCTGGAAAGTACCTTTCAAATAATTAAATTCAAGGGTGAACAAAGCCCTGGACAGAAGGGCTATCAAGGCATTGACCATGGATAGGTTTAGGGCACTACAGTGGCTTTGGAGTAACTTCAGTACCTGAACACAACTTCCAGGGCATGATTAGTAAATCAAAAGCCAAGTCAGGCAGGTGAGAGAAGGGTCTTTCTGTCCAGTAAACAGCAAATGCAATAATATTTCTTATGGGGAAGAGTTCAGAAATTGAGCATCTACCATCTCCCTCTTGCATTTCGTTTCTAAATAGGATTGCACAATGTTTGTTAATATTCCATTTTTTTTGTGTCATTTAAAATGCACTCCCAAACTGCAGTCTGTAAGTACTTCTTCTGATTTTCATTTGTGCATTGATCAAAGCACTACATTTCTTCAACTCCAGTCTTCCCAGCCTGGCTGAAATTTGGCTTCTGGGACTTGTTCATATCCAACAAATTCATTTTCACTAGCCAAAAATTCTGGTACTGTGTTAAAATTCATGAGTTTTATTATTTTTATTTATTATTTTAAACTCTGAAAAAGATTTCACTATTATATCCTCAAAGATCATGTTTAAGTTTTGTTCCATATTTAGAAATACCCCATCTATCAAATTCTATTAACTAGGCAATAGCCAGTAACTTGCAAGTACCCAGTAAACTTACAGGCTGAAGATTGTAATGCATTTCCTGCCACAGGCTCCATCTTTGTGTCATTTGTGCCCATGATAGGAATACATTCCTGGAATAAAGTGATACACTGTGGGGCATGAGACTTTTATAAAAATACACTGTGGAGTTAAACATGCACAAATGGAATTAATAACATGTTATAACCCTCTCCCACAGTTATCTTCGAAGTCCTAGACAAGAGGGAATTGCTTTAAAGAAGTTGGCTTTTGACTAATCAGACAAAAAATTAAGTTTCAAGAAGCAGAATTTAGGAACGCATTTGTAAGAGAAAGAAAACCCAAGTGTAACATGCAAGGGCAAACAGATAAACATTCGAAGAAGATGGGTGGGGTAATGAGAAAAACATTTTTCAAGGTTATTTAAATTTTTAAAAAAATTTTGTGGAAAAGAGCAGAAGATGCCAAAAGCTGAAAATATCTTAAGTTTAACATAGACTCCTCCTTAGAAAGCCATTTATTTTTATTGGAAAAGAAGGTAGGTAAGTCAGAAGAATAAGAGAAATATTATGGACAAGTAGGTATTTGAAACTAGTTAAAGGACAAATGTAGGGGCTGAGCTGCAGGAAATCCAAGAGAGCAATCCAGAGAACAGGAAATCTAATTTTCATTGAATTTAGGCAGATTAAATACAAGTAGAAAAAGGAAAAAGAAATTTTATTCAGTGTCATACCATGTTGACAAAGTTCTTAAAAGCAGAAAACACCCATTTAGCAAAAGATTAGAATAAATTTGGCTGGCATTTCTGTAGTTAAGAAAAGTAAGAAAGGAATTATGAAAAGATTTGGAGGGCAAAGTAGCTTTCACTTTCTCGTGAGCTGGCATATATCTCAAGGTCATAAACTGCTGACCATCGTACGCTTTTCAGGCTGTGTCTCTAGCAAATCATATTCCCAAACAAAAGTTCATTTCCCATTTCTTCTTCATTGAAAGAAGTCATTAAGCAATCCAGAACGAGGGCAAACAGAATGAGAAATGTTGGCAGCTGGTTAGACCACCTTTAGTCTGGGTGACGTCAATAAACCAGCCTCTCTTCAGAGTCTCTGGTTGTGAGGAATATGATACTGACTTTGAATCAGGGAAAAGTAGGAGGAGCAATCCTAGTTTAAATTGGAAGACTATTATGAACAGAGTTACTATTCTCTTGGGACCAGTCTACATGCAACGGTTATGATAATTCCAATAAGTGATATTCCCACTGTCCCTGAATCACTGTTTGCATTGGTCTATTGTTTCAACTTAATAATGTGTCTACTGCGTCACAAATATATACTTTCTCTCACTCAAAAATATTGTGCTGATTTTTATTAGTATTCATCCTGAACTTGATTCAGTGACTTTAGAGAATGGATTTCTTTCTGTGGAAGCATCCAAAACACGGTATGTGCCCTGAATCTGTGTGTGTGTGTGTGTGTGTGTGTGTGTGTGTGTGTGTGTTCACTAATGTTCTTTTAATTATAATTAGGATGCTAACAAAACATTCTTTTCCCTTTTAATCCTTCAGATAGAAGTCTGTCATGATGCTCTGGGTAGGAGGAAAAAGTTTTAGAAAATCTGTTTGTTCTGATCACAAAAGAACACTGAGCTGTAAACGGAGCTTTTTATATTAGAACTTTTTCTGCATCTAAAGCTTTGCAATTAGTTTGAAGAAGTCAGGGGAACATCTGTTTTCTGTCTGCCATTCAACAGAGAATTTGCATAGGCAACAGCATTCAGCGCCTGAGCAGTTTAAAAGGCTGTTACCTGGTGATAACAACACATTGAGTTACCTGGCCTGACGACTATCTAGGCAGACGGTTTAGTTTTTACTCTGACTTAAAAAAAGAAGTTCTTCATTAAGAACCAAGGCAGGACAGATCACTTCATTTTCAAATAATAAGAGAGCTTTACCTCTTTAGCACATTGAGGATGCTAATTGGTAGATAGCAAATTGCAAACACGAAAAGCACAACCATCAGCATACGGGCTGTTTTCCGTCTGGCTCGGATCTGCTTTATTTCAGCAGCCACAGCGCTAATCCTGGACTTGGTCTGCTGTCCTGGCCCTCGAGGCTGTGAAACAGGCTGTAGGGGCTTCCATTTTCTCTGAACTACAGATGATGTTCCAGGGATCTGAAAGGAGCAGAGGAGACCTTTATCGCTATCTGACTTTGGAAAGTTCCACTTTGGAGAAGTAATTAGAAAGCACAGTAAGGAGACTGTCCCAGACACCTTTGATCTGGGAGGTTTGAGGGCCTGATTTTCCTCAGAATGTTTTTGAGTAATAAAGTCGAGTGCCAAATAGGAGTTTAAGGTGGAAAAAAAAGTTGAAGCATCACAATTTTGTCAAGGTCTGAAGAGCTGCAAATGGAAAAGATATCTTTTTATAAAAAGTGAAGTTATATATCCAGTCAACGGAATATTATTCAGCGCTAAAAAGAAATGAGTGATTCAGCCATGAAAAACCACAGAGGAAACTTACATGCATGTTACTAAGTGAAAGAAACCACTCTGAAAAGGCTACATACTGTATAATTCCAGCAGTATGAATCCTGGAAAAAACTGTGGAGACAGTGAAAAAGATCAGCATTGCCAGAGTTTGGGAGGTGGTGATTGGGGACTGAGGGATGAACAGGCAGAACACAGATCATTTTTAAGGCAGTGAGAATGCTCTGCATGATACTGTAATGATTATTACAAGTCATTATACATTACACAATGTGTTTGGCTACACTGTCCAAACCCATAAAATGAACGATGGAACCATGAGGTAAATTGTGGGCTTGGGGAGGTTATGATGTGTCAGTGTAAGTTCACCAGGTGTGACACATGTACCACTCTGGTGAGGGATGTTGATAACGGAGAGGATATTAATGAGCGGAGGTGGGTGCATAGGGGGAATCTGTCCCTTCTACTCAATTTTCCTGTAAACCTAAAACTGCTCTAAACGAATAAACAAATACCTCTTAACTAAAGGAAGAGAAAACAACTGGCAAAGAAGAGCTGTAAAAGGATGACAATCATATTATCTTCTTAGGAATCCTGGTTCATCTCAAATACCTCATTTTAAATAAGAGCAGGAAAAACGAAGAGAAAATTGCAAAAGAACCCTGAATGGATTTTTTTCATGCATCAATACTGCCATCTGCTGCTAGACAGAAAGATAGGCTTTAACTCTCTCCTCAGGCTTGGCCAAAGCAAACCTTTGAATGAACAGAATAAAAAATAAATGAAATATTCTCTGTGCTTATTATTTGCTGTTATGGAATTACTGGAAACCAGTTCTGCAGTTTGGCCCAGTGTTTCCAAATACACACAAAAACATTGAGAATCCCTTGTGGCCTTACATTAACATTTCAAATAGCTGGAATTTGTAACCACCGTTACACAACGTGTACTTTTCCATTTCTTTTCAAAGTTTGATAAAAGCACAGAATCCCTCCAACTATAATATTTTCTTAATTACAAGCTCATGAAGCGAGCAAAACAATAAAATTCAGCATGTGTAATTTTTTTATAAAGGAAAATGTGCCAACAAGCACCCTATAGCTGTGTGCTTGTTCTAAGACTCCATATTTGTGTTCTGTAAAGATTATCAGCTGTTGCTTTTACCTCTGTGCCATATGCCAGGACCCACGGGTGTGTCCCTGTGGTCTCACAGAATAAATGTTGGATGGATTCTATTCCTTTATACATCCCAAGAACCAAGTCTGTTCGATAATTGTTAACTTGGGAAAGCCATTTTACTTTAATTTCCACACAGATGAATAAATAGGATGTTCCTTTTGACCATAATTATTCTCTCTTGAAAAGAAGCAAATGAAGTTAATGAAAGCCTGCCCTTAAATAGAGAAACAGTTGATAAATTGTCTCTCTTCTGAATCTGTATGTCCTGTCACATAAGCTGACCTTTTCCCATGGTGGTGTAGTGGTGGCCCCACTCAGCCCTCCTATGTGTCTCACTAGTTGGCGGGAGATAGGAGCTGAAAATCCTTCCCTGTGAGTCTCTTTTTCAATAGTTTTCTTTAAAATAATTCAGGAGAAACTGCAATGGATGTTGGAAAGTTCCAGAAGACTTCTAGCAGGAGTAACCCTATAAATGTCTGCTAAATGACCTCAGGCTGTTTTCTAAATGATCTCTAAGAGAGCATTTAAACTTTACAACTCTCTTACTGAGTGTTCTCCTGAAGGAAAAAAACAATATCCTGCATCTGATGACTTCTGCAACCCTCAGAAAGAGTTCCTATAAAGAGAAACTGCCATAGGGAATATGACAATGGTCCCTGTAATCAGAATTAAAAAAAAAAGCAGTGATAATGTCCTCTTTTAGATGATGATCTACATAAGGATGGAAGATGTTTAATCCTGTACTTATCTTGAGGAGAAATACAAGTCCCTATTGATAAACTGTTTATGGCCAGAGAAAGTCCTAATAATAGAAACTACTGATCTTAACTGAACACCAAGAATTACACATAGTCTTGAGTAATCATTAGTGTAGTCCTAAAAGTAGATTACTTGAAATCCCAGTTGAGAGCTGGACCTTGTAACCTGCCTGTTTTATGTATTTGTGACCAGGATGAAGTCATAAGCAAAAGGCAAACATGCT
The DNA here is from genome assembly GCA_032199065.1 of Smutsia gigantea. Taxonomy (NCBI): domain Eukaryota; kingdom Metazoa; phylum Chordata; class Mammalia; order Pholidota; family Manidae; genus Smutsia; species Smutsia gigantea. The sequence goes on from JAVSCE010008412.1 coordinate 49,070, forward strand.
GCAGACATTAAAAGGGGAATGAGAGACTATAATGAGCAACCAGTAAATTTGCAAACTTAAAAGAAATGGATAAATACCTTGAAAAACAAAGATTATTAAAACGACACTATCATTACAAACCTTGCTATGAAACATTCCAGGCTCAGATAGATTCTTAATGAATGCAATCAAACAGTAAAGAATAAAAATTACCAATTTTATTCAGGCTCTGAAATTCAAAGAAATGTTAATACTTTCCAACTAGTTTTATGAGACCACAGTTAAATTAATAATCAGACATGACAACAAAGAAGACCACTGACCGAACATCTTTCATGAATGGAGATGAAAACCTCCTTAAAAATATATTATCAAATCAAATTGAGCAATATAAAAAAAGGTAATAGATTTTGCTCAATAAATCCATCATATTTATTCCAGCAATGCAGTTTGTTTTAACATTTAAAATCAATCAATGTAATTTACCATATTAACAGAATAAAAGACAAAAAATATGACCATCTCAATAGATAAAGGAAAAGCATTTGAAAACTCGACACCCTTTCATGATAAAACTCTCAGTAAACTAGTAACAGAAGGAAACTTTCTTAAAAGGCTTTAGCTATCATCCTATGGAGGTCTTAGCCAGACAAGAAGACAGGAAAAAGAGATAAAAGGCATATAAATTGAATCTACCGAGAAAATAGTATTGCTTAAAAGATTCCTAAGGCATCTACAAAAAGTCACTAGAACTATTACATGGATTTAACAGTATGCAGGACCCTAAATCAATAAACAAAAGACAACTGTACTTCTATATATTAGCAGTAAGCAATTGGAAAATGAAATAGCAAAAAACAAGTTTTCATAGCAAAAACTTGTATTCTTATTCATTAAAAAAACTGTGGACAAAATATATATACAGAAAATTACGAAAACTGCTTAGAATTTTTAAAGAAGACCTACATAAATGAAGAGATATCTCAAGTCATGGATTAGAAGACTTAATATTGTTAATATGTCAATTCTCCTTCAATCAATCCATAGATTCAGTGCAATCAATCCCATTCAGAACAGCAGCAATCTTTTCATAGAAACATTGCTTTTTAAAACTTTTATGAAAATGGAAAGGACCTGGAATAGCCAAATCAATTTTAAAAATGCACAAAGTTGGAGGACTCATATCGTCTGATTTTGAGGTTTATAATGAAGCTATATACACAATGTGTATATATGTATATGTATGACTGCGTGTACCAGAGAGGAAAGAGGATCTCACTTAAAAAGAGCTTGGAAAAGAGATAACCTAAGAAAATGGTATGGAGTTATGCAAAGACCTAGCAAAGAGTCATCTTATGGCCAGGGAAGAGAGGCTAAGTGATTCAAAGGAAAGAGAAGCAGAGAGACAGATGGGAGGGTCCTTGGAAAGGGAGGATATGAACAATGAAGCCATGAGCAATGTTGCTTTATGCTGGCATAAGATCAAGCAAGAAGTCTTTAGGAAAATATTTTTTGGAAATCATTGGTGATTTTAATGAGAGCTGATGCAGTGTAGTGATGAGACTTCAACAGAATGAAGTGGGTTGAGAAATCCGTGGGGGTGGGAAGCAGGGAGTGGGTTTGAAAGGAGCCAATAAACGGACATGTCAAGAATTGTAGCGAGGAGAAGGAGCCAAGTGTGAAATCGTAGCTGGAAGGGTCTGAGAGCTCGGAAGATGCTCTTTTCTTAGTACTTAACAAACACCTGCTTAGGAAGACTTCATTACTAACCACAGGTACCCGTATTACCATAATGAAGAGCAGCTGATACTTGGTGTCTCATTTGAAACAATAATCTCCTTGTATTTCTGTGTCTGTCAGGGACAACGGAGCTTGTTCTTGTTCCTTACATCCAGGGCCATTTGAAGATGATTTTGCTCCAAGACCAGGGGACTTTTTTCCATTTAACTCTATGACTTCTTGACAATTTTTTTTTGACCATGGCACTGGTCTTTTAGAGTTTTGATGCATATGCTAAGTTTTTACGATGAGGTTCATAAATATTTTCTTTGTCCTATCTCTTGACTTCATTATGACAACAAATAACTCTACTTCCAAATTCTACAGATAGCCCTTATGACCACAACTGCTATTTCTGATCCTCTCCCCAAAACCACGGCCCCATATGCCTGTCCTTTGTCTGTCCCCAGATCTGCTGTCTCTCACCATGATGGCATCATAGTCAATTACCACTTCTCTGTAGAAATTGGGGTCCCCTCTTCTTACTGGGATTCAACAAACAGTTGTCACTGAGTAGGCCCTCTCATGCTCTGGACTTCTATGGACCTTACAAGCTTTAGTCACAAATAACCTGTGGCTAGTTCCCATTATATACTCTTATTACAACGACATGTCAAACTGTGTGTTTAACCTTTTTTCCTTCCCTACAGTTTCAGCAGAAGAATTTTCTAAAATATATTCCTTCCATTTTCAATTTATTTTTAATTTTTAAAGACCTGTCACATTTTGGTCTTCTTTAAAAACAGATTTACTGAGCTATAATTTACATGCCATAAATTAATCCTTTAAGGGGTACAATTATGTGGTTTTTGGTGTATTCACAGAGCTGTGCAATTTTCACACCATCACTAATTCCAGAATATTTTCATTACCCCCAAATGAAACTTCAAACCCATTATCAATCATTCTGCATCACCCTATCCTACCATACCTGCCAACCATAAAACTTTCTGGCTCTAAATTTGCGTATATTCTACATTTAATGCAAACAGAATCATACTGTATGTAGTCTTTCGTGTCCGGCTTTTTTCATTTAAAAATGTTTCCAAGGTTCATCCATGTTGTGGCATGTAACAATACTTCATTCCTTTTAGAGCTGAATAATATTTTGTTGTATGCAAATACCACAGTCTATCAATTCATCCACTGATGGACATTTGAGTTTTATTCACTTTTTGGCTACTAGGTATAATGCCACCATGAACCGCCATGTGTAAGTTTTTGTGTGGACATATCTTTCCATTCCCTATATATAATTTAATTCTTTAAGACTATGAGGAGCTGCTAAACTCTTTTTCAAATTAGCTCCATCATTTTTCATTCTACCAGCAATGTACGAGGGTTCTGACTTCTCCACATCCTCACCAATAATTATTGTCTCTCTTTTTAAAAACATTATTTTAACCATTCTGTTGAGTATGAAAATGTATCTCATTGTGGTTTTGATTTTCATTTCTCTAAAACTAATTCTGCTGGGCATTTTTTAATGTACTTTTGGCCATTTTTATACCTTCTTGGGAGGAATACTCATTCAAATCTTTACCCACTTTTAATAGGTTATTTCTTTCTACTATTGAATCATGAGTTCTTTATATATTTTGGATACAAGTCCTTTATCAGATATATGATTTGCAAATATTTTCTTTCATTCTGTGGATTGCCTTTTCACTTTTTATACTTTGAAGCACAAAGTTTTTATTTCAATAGCATCCAGTTTACCTTAATTTTTTCATTTTTTGCTTATGATTTTGCTGTCATATTAAGAAAATACAACCCAAATGAAGACCATAATGATATGGACCATGGTCACAAAATGAATGTATTTTATTCTAAGAATTTTATAGTACAGATGGCCCCAACATACAATATTTCAACTTACAATTTTTCAGTTTTACAGTGGTGCAAGAACAATATGCATTCTGTAAAAACTGTACATCCTGTTCTGAATTTTGAACTTTTGCCAGGCTAGCAATAGGTAGTATGATAGTCTCTTGTGATATTGGGTAAATAACAGATACACTTACAAACATTCTGTACCTGTACAATTGATTCTGTTTTTCACTTTTGGTATAGTAGTCAATAAATTACATGAGATATTCAACATTTTACTATAAGATAGGCTTTGTATTAGATGATTTTTGCCCAAATGTAGGCTAATGTAAGTGTTCTGAGCACATTTAAGCTAGGCTAGGCTAAGTTAGGCTAGGTGTGTTAAATGCATTTTCAATTTACAATATTTTCAATTTGTACAGGTTTATTGGAATAACCCCACCATAAAACAGGTAAAATATGTATCAGCTCTTATCTTTAAGTCTACAAACCTATTTTGCATTAAATTTGATATATTCTTGAAATGCAGTCCAACTCCATTCTTTTGCATATGTTATACAGTTGTCCAAGCACTATTGCTGACAAGACTATAATTTTTCCCCCATTGAATTATGTTGGCACCCTTGCCAAAAATCAATTCACATATAAATATAAAGGTTCATTTGTGGACTTTTGAATTCTACTTCATAATGTATATGACTATCTGTATGCAAATACATTATCTTTATTACTTTAGCTTTATAATAAGATTTAATGTTGAGAAATGAGGTTTCCAACTTTTTTTTTTGAAGGTTACTTTGGTGTTCTCTGCCTCTTGCATTTCCATATTAATTTTAGTATCAGTGTAAACAATTGTGCCAAAAAAAAACAAAACCAAAACACCAAAAACCAAAAAAGACAGCTGGGGTTTTGGTAGGGATTGTGTTTAATCTATAGATCAATTTGGAGAATTTTTCTATCTTAATAATAGTAAATCTTCCCATCCATGAACATGGAATGTCTTTTTATTTACATAATCATTCTTTAATTTTTAAATATTTTGTAGTTATAAACATACAAATCATGCACTTCTTTTACTAAATCTGTTCCTAAGTGTTTATTCTTTTTGGTGCTATTTTAAATGGAATTATTTTCTTAATTTCATTTTTGCGTGTTCTTTGCTAGTGTAAAGAAATGAAATTGACTTTGTCTATTAATCTTTTATTTTGGAAACTTATTGAACTTGTTCATTAATTCTAATTTTTTTATATGTGGATTCTTAGGATTTTCTATATACAAGATAATATAATCTACAAATAGTTTACTTCTTACTTTCCAAGATTGATGCCTTTTATTATTATTATTATTATTTCTTCACTAATTGATCTGGATAGAATCTAGTTTCATTCAATATTGAATGGAATTGATAAGAGCAGACATCCTGTCTTGTTCCTGATCTTAGCAGGGAAATACTTGGTCTTTCACTATTAAGTACAATGTTAACTGTGGGGGTTTTATAAATACCCTTTATCAGATTGAGGAAGTCCCTTCTTATTCCTAGTTGGTTATCTTGACAGGGTATTGTATTTTGTAAAATACTGTGCTGCATGTATTGAGATGATTGTGTGTTTTTGTCTTTTATTCTATTACATTGATTGATTTTCATATGTTAAACTTACATTGGATTGCTGAGCATTTGGTCATCATGCATAACCCTTTTTATATTTTGGATTTGGTTTTGTAAGATTTTGTTGAGTATTTAACATCTATATTCTTAAGTATATTAGTCTGTAGTTTTCTTGTGATGTCTTTATTTTTAATATCAGAGCAATTTTGGCTTCTTGAAATGAGGGGGGGACTGTATCCTCCTTTTCTAGTTTTTGGAAGACTTTGTGAAGGCTTGCTATTAATTCTTCTTTAAACATTTGGTAGAATTCAATGGTGAAGCCACCTGAGATTTTCTCTGTGTAGAGTTTCTTTATTACTAATTCAATCTCTTTACTTGAAATAGATCTATTCATATTTTCTAATTTATGAATTAGTTTTAATACTTTGTGTCTCTGAATTTGTCCATTTTACCAACATTATCTAATTTTTAAGCAGCCAGTTGCTCATGGTATTCCCTTATTTCTTTACTCTTTATTTTTGTACTACCCATGGCACTGTCCCTGCTTCACTTCTGATTTTAGTAACTTGAGTTGGCTTATTTTCCTTGGCTAATTTAAGTAAAGATTTGTCATTATCTTTGATTTTTTTTCAGAGCCAACTTTCAGTTTCATTGACTTTTTTCCATTTTTTATAGTTCATTTATTTAAATGTTAATCTTTATTATTTCCTTCCTACTATTTGCTTTGCTTTTAAAACTTTTCTTCAGTTTCTAATTTCTTAAGGTAGAATGCTGGTTTATTGATTTGAGATCTTTCTTCTTTTGAACATATGTGTCTACAGCCATTAATTTCTCTCCAAGTACTTCTTTTGCTACATTTAATAAGTTTTGTTATATTGTGTTTTTATTTTAATTCATTTCAAAGTATTTTCTAATTTTTTGTGATTTCTTTTTTTACCTATTGGTTATTTAAAAGTATAAAGTGTAAATTCTGTATATTTGTGAATTTTTCAATTTTCTTTCTATTGTTAATTTAGAATGTAATTCCACTTAGTAGAAAAGTGTACTTTTAAAAATGATTTCAATTGTATTGTTTTGTGGCTTGCTTTATGACCTGTCATACGATCTAGCCTGGAGAAGATTCCATGCACGCTTGGGATGAATATGCATTCTGCTGTTTTTGATGGAGTGTTCTATAAATGTGTTAGGTCTAGTTGGTTGAAAGTTTTGTTGAAGTCTTCTATTTCCTTGTTAACCTTCCTCATTTTTCTATTACTGAAAAAGAATATTGAAGTTTTCAACTATTATTTTGAATTGTTTATTTCTCCCCCAATTCAGTTAGTTTTTGCTTCATGTATTGTGGGTTTCAGTGACTAAATGCATATAAGTTTATAATTTTTATATCTTCTTAATGAGTTGACTTATCATTATGAACTATTCCTCTTTATGGGTAGTAACACTTTTTCTTAAAGTTTCTTGTATCTAATTTTAGTATATCTATCTACTCTAGCTTTATTTTGGTTACTGTTTGGATGGAATATCTTTTTCCATTATTTATCTTTAACCTATTTGTGTCTTTGAATATGAGAGGTATCTTTTGTACATAGCATAGAGTTGGATGATTTTTCTTTTTTTTACTTGTTTAATCTGTTCTGCCAATCTCTGGAGTGTTTCATTCATTTACATTTAATGTAATTATTGAGGAGGTATAATTTACATCTGTCATTTTACTATTTGTTTCTACATATATTATGTCCATTTTGTTCCTCTATTCCTTCACTACTATTTTATTTTGTGTTAAACAGATATTTTCTAGTGTAAAAGTTTTAATTAGCTTGTTGTTTCTTCCACTGCATTTTTTTCTGAATTATTTTCTTAGTGGTTGTCCTGAGAATTACAATTAACAACTTAATCTATTTGTATTACTGCCAACTTAATTTCACAAATGTACAAAAACTTTGCTCCATTATAGCTTCATTTCCTTCTTTTTCCTTTGAATTACATCTTTATACATTATAAGCTGAATCTTCAGTTTTATAATTATTGCTTAATGCTGTTATCCCTTAAGCCAAATAGAAGAAAATAAGTATAAACAAAAAATACATTTATACTATCTTTTACATTTATCTACGTTGTTACCATCACTAGTACTATTTATTTCTCTGTATGCATTTGAGTTACTGCCTGTTGATTCTGTTTCTACCACTACCATTTGTTGTCTATTTCCTTACACTAGATTGACTTGTCATCATCTAATATTAATTATTTTAAGTTCTGTTGGAAGAATGTTGAAGAACAAAGGGAAAGTAGGAGAGACTGTGAAAGAAATTGGAACTGGAATGTCCTTCAAAGTTATAGTCCTTGGAAAGCTTAAATTTAGTTCCAGATTCGCATATCAAATACAGTTCACCCCATTTTCTCACACAGTACCAGACATATAGTAGGTGCTTGATAAATATTTGTAGACTTAATTAACATGAGTTTGTATGATTATTAAGACTGAATCAAATTATCTGAGGGCTAGAACTGGAAAGAATGGTGATAGATATACATTCTCTAAGATTGAGTAGGTCTTAAAAAGAGGAGTTTTAGAGAAGAGTCTAGGATATCCAGTCTGAGTGAGTTTTCTGAGTCACATTGTCAAAGAAAGAGAATTTAAGTCATTGATTATAGCAAAGCATTGGATAATTAATTTAATGAGGCTTACATTTCTCAGGAAAGTCAGAAAAGGACACACACTTTGTTCACTAATAATCTTACACTTACAAATTGCATGCACCTCTGTAGTTTTAAACAAATAGGACAGGCCCTCCGTTTGTCAGCTCACTTAATATATTCTATAGCACACACAATGCTTTGGAACTCTGTTTATGGGCATTAACAGTTGGAAATTGAGAGTTGCTCAAGCAGAATTCTACATAATCATCCATTTGGGGTTAATTTACTTTACTGTGGCTGCTAAAGAGAGCTCAGCTGAACTTGTCATTTTCTATTCCAATCTGTTTGTAAATGTTTTCAGTTTCACAGCCCTAGCACTTTACCACAAATCTTCTAGATCATGTGGCTTGTACTAACCAGGACAATTCATCAAAAGAAAGTATATTATTTTTAAACCTGCAATAGAATATTGAATTCACTGTAGAGTTTGGGAAATGGAGAACCATAAGCCGAAATCATGGAGAAGTAAACTGGTTAGGGTTTGGTAGTTATCTAATTATTCAACAAATATATTTTGAATACTTCATTTGTGCAAAGTACCACTTCAAGCGTTGGGATATAATGATGAACAAGACAGATTTAGGTACCCCCCCAGAAGCTTTAAAGTTATGTCAATCTGTAAAATAAATGAATAAGCAAATACAAACACCTATCATATAATGCATATAACTAGTGAAAATACAGAAGTAGGGATGCACGAAGACCTCCACTGCCCTTAGACTTGCAGTGTGTTTCTGGAAGGGAGGGATAGTTCCCTTCTTCACGGTCAAGCTTAACCAGATGACTTATTTTGGCCAATGAGAAGTGAAGAGACAACATGCCAGTTCAAAGCAGAAATTTAAAGAGATACTACATATTTCTTCCAGTGTTCTTGCCCTTTCCCTCTGTCCCAGAATGGCATGTCCCAGCACGTGCTGTTCCTTCAGACTGAATTCTGGAACGAGAGGACAAGAAAAGCCGCAGCCTATCCTCACCATTGACATGGAACATGAGCGAGAAAAACTTATTGCAAACCACATATTTTGGGGTTGTCTTTTTACAGCAGAACGAGTTGGCTAGCAAAAAACTGACTAGTATGATAACAAGTACCAAGAAGTGGAATGCAAAAGTAACGAACACACTAAAATATGTGGCATTGGCTTCATGGCCAGGTGGATGGTATAGTGAAAACCATCACTAAAATTTGGAAACTCATCACACATGTGTACGTATTTGTTATTTTAGTAAAAAGATTGGGGAACAAAATGCTAATAAATGTTGGTTGCTTTTATAAAGTTATCAGAGAAATGACTTCTTTGGGGGAAAAAAGAGGAAAATGAAAAGTTTGGAATTATAAGACATGCAGGGTTGAAGAATGCAACATGTACTGTATAAACCATTACATGTGTTTGTTGGTGAATTCCTTCAAATCACCAAGGTTCACCTTAAATATTACCTTCTCTGAATTAGATCTCCCTCCATGAAGCCTTCTGATCCCCAGCTTATACTTTTTAAGGTGATTTTCACTTTTCATCTGTTTCCATCCTCAGACTATAAGCTTATCAATGACATAGAATAGAGCTTTTATCTTTTTATCAGACATGCATGCAAAAGAAATATGATAAATATTTGATGAATAACTAAGTAAAGCAATAAATTCATTGACAGAGCAAAGTTAACTAATTTCAGTACTCCCAAATCAGCATAAAGCTTCTAAAATTCTAAATTCTGCCTGATTCTTCTACTATTCAAAAAAGGAAAGTAACATCTTTGAAGTTAGAGATTTAATCCATATAATAAAAATGTATTACGTAAATCTCATTAAAAATACAACATTCTTTACTTAGAGTCTCAGTAATCTTTGAATTAATTTTTATTTGTTATTTCTCACAAAAAATTAAAATAAATTTCTAATATTGGTCCTAGACAAAAATCAAATCAATTAATCACAGAGGCTTAGGATTTAAAGTCATTAAGGTAATTCATAAAATACATTCCCTAAAAATTATCCTAAAAAAAATGCTTAGACGTAGTTTCATCAGTAGGCCTCGTTATTTTAGAACAACACACATATTCTTTTGCTGCATGATATGCTGGTTCAATCCACTCTTAAATTTTGTTTTTAAGCACATGCTAAAGGCAACACAAGGAAATTATTTGAATTTACATACCTGTCGGCACCAAAGTTTACGAAATATTTGCAGGTAGGCCAACACCATAAGACACAGTGGTGCCATGTAAGTCACCAGAAAGAAACAGATATGATACATCTTGGGGTAAATTTCACCTGGAGATGAAAGCCAAAATAATAAAATCTTATATTTATAGATCTTTTAAAATACACCTATCAATGGTTTACCTTCAAAATATGTATTTACCTTCTATATGATTTCACTGGCACAATACATATCCAAAAGGAAAAAATAATTTACAGCATTATGATATTAGCTACTCACATTTACTCAGTATGTATATACATAAATAAGTACATATATATATACACATGTATACATACACATATGTATTTAGTAAGTATTAAAGTATATAGATAGATAACTTACTAAGTATGAAGTCTTAATTTCATTTAATGTACTCAGAGAGAAATAACAATTAGCTATTTCTTAATTTGTGTTACCATAGTCTATCCAAAGTCAACTGTTTATCAAAAGCCTTTTTTTTGTCTTGATTACATCTGGCTAATTAATACAAATTAATTTGGATTGCCCTTTACTTATATATACAAAAAGGGACATGACTCAATCAAAACCTAAATATTAAGTTTTTGTTAAAATGGGAAGAGAATGGAAACTCAGTTGATTCCTTCTCATTAGATATGTTTCCTGAGAAATGGGAAGCCATTCCCAGATGAACCTCCAGATAAAAATGTAGAAGAATTTTGGAAGAATAAATACAGCAAACATTTTTAACGACTCTTTTGTTCACTTATGAGAACATACACAGAATTCTTTGAAATGTGTTGTGTATGTCTGTGTATATGTATATATGCATGTACTTTTAATAAAAATTAAATTTTTAGTGTTTTTTAAAATTAGTTTTCAAACCAATATAGGTATATTCTTTTTTTATATATATCCATCTCCTTTATCAGGCATAACCACCTCTAGGATTATCATGATTTCTTACTTATTAATTCCATGTATAAAAGTGTTATGTATCACAGAATAAGCATTTATTAAAGAGCTAATCAATTAATGAATGGCATTGTGGTTTAATAGCTTTTTAAAAATATATCCTTTATTGACCTTGTAAACACTTTCAAGGATATTTTCTTTATACAAGTATTTAAATATATCACAGCGAACTAATAACTTTTACTTAAATGTAAAACAGGAAACAGAATAGATCCTACATGGATTCCATAGATATTAAATGTAATAATTATATATAATTCTAACAACGCTAACGAACTAAAGGTTTTTTTGTTTTTTCACTTCTAAAAATTATGTAACTTATTTTGACTTTACTGTTGGCAATGGGGTTGGCTCCCAACTATTATTGAGGGATAATGCTATCATCTCCATGTATTTTATTCTTTTCATTACTTCATTGAGGACATACAGACACATGACGACTCACTTATGTGGCCAAATGTGGTAAGGACAATTTAAAGCCAGGACTAACCAATAATAAGTATGATAATGACCATAATGATTAACCAGATTTATTGAACAACTGTTCATTTAATTTTTATTGAACACATTTTAAACATATCTATGGGTTAAATATCCTCTACAGTCTTGATTTCACAGCCTTGTCCTTTGGGCTGGCTGAGTTTAATATTCTCCTTAGACTCCCTTCTCAAACTGACTTCTTTCTCGGATAAATGCTTTTCTCCACTGTCATCTTCAGAGGAGACAGCAGGGTGCATGTGCTGGTAGGGGATTTAAAAGACCAATTTGAGGCGTCATTTTTAGGTTCCCTGTGGCCTAGGTGGCTCACACCTAGCTCATCATCTTCTAACTTTTTTTCCAGTGTATCCTGTAAAACAGGCCAGTTACATAAAAAGTGACAGGCTCCAAGCAGCCTGACTGGAGGAATAACAAACGGCCTTTCCCTTTGAAGGGCTGCAGCCTGAGCAGCATTTGCCACGCCAGTTTCAAAGGAACTGGGGAGCAACCTCAGCATTTCCAGGCACCTGAGTGGCTTTGAACTTTTATTTGTTTTGAAGAAGGTGTCACATGAGCTTCCCACATAAAAATCTACCTTTGAAGCTTACATACCTGTGAAGCCCTGATGTCTGCATCAAACTAAATTGAGTGAGTGGAGGAAGACAGATGTGATAGGTAATATATATTTTGTTAACTGCAGCTGTGGATCCCTGTGATAACAGCTTGGAGTTTTCAACAGATGAGAGAGAAAGCTCACTCTGTGGTCGTTATATATTTATTAAATACTTGGAAAAATATGTAATTGGCTGGTGAATGCATATTAGGGTAATGAACACCCACACAGAGAAAAGGTGATCAAGCAAAATCATCCTTGCAGGCTAGGATAGATTGTTTTAATAAAGAGATTCTTAAAGATAATTGGAAAACATGATAGTCTTAAATTCCTCATTTCACGCTTACAGTTTAAGCTAATTGAAAATGCCATTAAAATTTTAAATAGACTTCCGGGAAGATGGCGGTGTGAGCAGGGCGGCAGAAATCTCCTCCCAACACTATATTTATCTACGAAAACACAGAAAATACATCTATTCCTAAAAGAGAGACAAGAATACACAGGAAAGCGCACAGCGTGCAGCTACACCCGAGAGGACTCGGCACCCCAAGAGGCGGTCTTAAAGAGCCCAGCTGACATACGTGGCAACTATCAGTGACCAAATTATACAGCCATGAAAAGACAGAGGAATATGGTTCAGACTAAAATCAACCAGACAACCCCAGAGAGGGAGTCTGAAGGGATGGAAATGCACAGCCTCCCTGAAAAAGAATTTAGAATAAAAGTCATAACCATGCTGATGGACCTACAGAGAAATGTGCAAGAGCTGAGGGAGGAAGTGAGGGAACTGAAGAGAGGCAATACAGAAATCAGACAAGCGATCGACGGGCTTAACAGCAGAATGGATGAGATGCGAGAGTGTTAATGGAATAGAAAACAGAGAACAGGAGTGCAGAGCAGCTGAGGCAGAGAGAGATAAAAGGATTTCTAAGAATGAAAGAATATTAAGAGAACTGTGTGACCAATCCAAACGGAACAATATTCGCATTATAGGAGTACCTGAGGAAGAAGAGAGAGAAAAAGGGATAGAAAGTGTCTTTGAAGAAATAATTGCTGAAAACTTCCCCTCGCTGGGGAAGGAAGTAGTCTCGCAGTCCACCAAAGCTCATAGATCTCCCAACACAAGGGACCCAAGGAAGACAACACCAAGACACATAATACTTAGGATGGCAAAGATCAAAGATAAAGACAGGGTATTAAAGGCAGCTAGAGAGAGAAAAAAGATCACCTACAAAGGAAAACCCATCAGACTATCATCAGACTTCTCAACAGAAACCTTACAGGCCAGGAGAGAATGGCATGATATATTTAACGTTATGAAACAGAAGGGCCTCGAACCAAGAATATTGTATCCAGCACGATTATCATTTAAATATGATGGAGGGATTAAACAATTTCCAGATAAACGAAAGGTAAGAGAATTTGCGTCTCATAAACCACCACTACAGGATATCTTAAATGGACTGCTCTAGATGGAAGCACACCTAAGGCTAAAAAGATGTCACCAGAGAAAAAAAAATCATAGCAAAGAAAGCAGACCATCCAAATACCAACTAAAGGCAAAAAATAAATCACCTATTATAGAAAGAATGGAGGAGGAGGAATAAGAAGGGAGAGAAAGAAAGAAACATCAGACTGTGGAAAGCATAATAACTTAACAAGAAAGTTAAGTTAGATTGTTAGATAGTAAAGAAGCAACCCTTGGAACCCTTGGTAACCACGAATCAAAGCCAGCAATGGCACAAGTACATACCTATCAATAATCACCCTAAATGTAAATGGACTGAATGCACCACTCAAAAGACATAGAGTCACTGAATGGATAAAAAAAAAAGACCCATCTATATGCTGCCTTCAAGAGACTCACTTTAAATCCAAAGACATACACAGACTAAAAGTAAAGGGATGGAAAAAGATATTTCATGCAAACAACAAGGAGAAAAAAGCAGGTGTTGCAGTACTTGTATCAGACAAAATAGACTTTAAAACGAAGAAAGTAGCAAGAGATAAAGAAGGACATTACATAATGATAAAGGGGTCAGTCCAACAAGAAGATATAACCATTATAAATATATACGCACCCAACACAGGAGCGCCAGCATATGTGAGACAAATACTAACAGAATTAAAGGAGGAAATAGACAGCAATGCATTCATATTAGGAGACTTCAACACACCACTCACTCCAGAGGACAGATCAACCAGACAGAAAATAAGTAAAGACATAGAGGCACTGAACAACACACTAGAACAGATGGACCTAACAGACATCTACAGAACTCTACACCCAAAAGCAACGGGATACACATTCTTCTCAAGTGCACATGGAACATTTTCCAGAATAGACCACATACTAGGCCACAAAAGAACCTCAGTAATTTCAAAAATATTGAAATCCTACCAACCAACTTCTCAGATCACCAAGGTATAAAACTAGAAATAAATTTTAGAAAGAAATCAAAAAAGCTCACAAATACATGGAGACTTAACAACACTCTCCTAATTAATCAATGGGTTAACGACCAATCAAAACAGAAATCAAAGAATATATGGAGACTAACGACAACAACAACACAAAGCCACAACTTCTGTGGGACGCAGCAAAGGCAGTTCTAAGAGGAAAGTATATTGCAATCCAGGCCTATTTAAAGAAGGAAGAACATTCCCAAATGAATAGTCTAAAGACACAATTACTGAAATTGGATAAAGAAGAACAAATGAGGCCCAAAGTCACCAGAAGGAGGGACATAATAAAGATTAGAGAAGAAATAAATAAAATTGAGAAGAATAAAACAATAGAAAAAATCAATAAAACCAAAAGCTGGTTCTTTGAAAAAATAAACAAAATAGATAAACCCCTAGCCAGACTCATTAAGAGAAAAAGAGAATCTACACACATAAACACAATCAGAAATGAGAAAGGAAAAATCACGACGGACCCCACAGAAATACAAAGAATCATAAGAGAATATTATGAGAATCTATATGCTAACAAGCTGGAAAACATAGAAGAAATGGACAACTTCTTAGAAAAATACAACCTTCCAAGACTGACCAAGCAAGAAACAGAAAACTAAACAGACCAATCACCAGTGACGAAATCGAATTGGTAATCAAAAAACTACCCAAGAACAAAACCCCTGGGCCTGATGGATTCACCTCTGAATTCTACCAGACATATAGAGAAGAAATAACACCCATTCTCCTTAAAGTTTTCCAAAAAATAGAAGAGGAGGGAATACTTCCAAACTCATTCTATGAAGCCAGCATCACTCTAATACCAAAACCGGGCAAAGACCTCACCAAAAAGAAAATTACAGACCAATATCCCTGATGAACGTAGATGCAAAAATACTCAACAAAATATTAGCAAACCGAATTCAAAAATACATCAAGAGGATCATACACCATGATCAAGTGGGATTCATCCCAGGGATGCAAGGATGGTACAACATTCGAAAATCCATCAACATCATCCACCACATCAACAAAAAGAAGAACAAAAACCACATGATCATCTCCATAGATGCTGAAAAAGCATTTGACAAAATTCAGCATCCATTCCTGATTAAAACTCTCAACAAAATGGGTATAGAGGGCAAGTACCTCAATATCATAAAGGCTATATAAGACAAACCCACAGCTAACATCATACTTAACGGCGAGACGCTGAAAGCTTTTCATCTAAGATCTGGAACAAGACAAGGATGCCCACTCTCTCCACTGTTATTCAACATAGTACTGGAGGTCCTAGCCACAGCAATCAGACAAAACAAAGACATACAAGGCATCCAGATTGGTAAAGAAGAAGTCAAATTGTCACTATTTGCAGATGACATGATACTGTACATAAAAAACCCTAAAGATTCCATTCCAAAACTACTAGAACTAATATCTGAATTCAGCAAAGTTGCAGGATACAAAATTAACACACAGAAATCTGTTGCTTTCCTATACACTAATGATGAACTAACAGAAAGAGAAATCAGAAAAACAATTCCATTCACAATTGCATCAAAAAGAATAAAATACCTAGGAATAAACCTAACGAAGGAAGTGAAAGACCTGTACTCTGAAAACTACAAGACACTCCTAAGAGAAATTAAAGAGGACACTAACAAATGGAAATGCATCCCATGCTCTTGGCTAGGAAGAATCAATATTGTCAAAATGGCTATACTACCTAAAGCAATCTACAGATTCAATGCAATCCCTATCAAACTACCAACAGCTTTCTTCAATGAACTGGAACAAATAATTCTAAAATTCATATGGAACCACAAAAGACCCCAAATAGCCAAAGCAATCCTGAGAAGGAGGAATAAAACAGGGGGAATTACACTCCCTGACTTCAAGCTCTACTACAAAGCCACAGTAATCAAGACAATTTGGTATTGGCACAAAAACAGACCCACAGACCAGTGGAACAGAATAGAAAATCCAAACATTAACCCAAACATATACAGTCAATTAATATTTGATAAAGGAGCCTTGGATATACAATGGGGAGATGACAGCCTCTTCAGCAGCTGGTGTTGGAAAAACTGGACAGCTACATGTAAGAGAATGAAACTGGACTACTGTCTAGCCCCATACACAAAGGTAAACTCAAGGTGGATCAAAGACTTGAATGTAAGTCATGAAACCATAAAACTCTTAGAAAAAAACATAGGCAAAAATCTCTTGGACATAAACATGAGCAACTTCTTCATGAACATATCTCCCCGGGCAAGGGAAACAAAAGCAAAAATGAACAAGTGGGACTATATCAAGCTGAAAAGCTTCTGTACAGCAAAGGACACCATCAGTAGAACAAAAAGACATCCTACAGTATGGGAGAATATATTCATAAAAAACGTATCTGATAAAGGGTTGACATCCAAAATATATAAAGAACTCATGCACCTTAACAAACAGAAAGCAAATAATCCAATTAAGAAATGGGCAGAGGACATGAATAGACACTTCTCCAAAGAAGAAATTCAGATGGCCAACAGGCACATGAAAAGATGCTCCACATCGCTAATCATCAGAGAAATGCAGATTAAAACCACAATGAGATATCACCTCACACCAGTGAGGATGGCCAACATCCAAAACACAAACAACAACAAATGTTGGCGAGGATGTGGAGAAAAGGGAACCCTCCTACACTGCTGGTGGGAATGCAAATTAGTTCAACCATTGTGGAAAGCAGTATGGAGGTTCCTCAAAAGACTCAAAATAGAAATACCATTTGACCCAGGAATTCCACTCCTAGGAATTTACCCTAAGAATGCAGCAGCCCAATTTGAAAAGGACAGATGCACCCCTATGTTTATTGCAGCACTATTTACAATAGCCAAGAAATGGAAGCAACCTAAGTGTCCATCAGTAGATGAATGGATAAAGAAGAGGTGGTACATATACACAATGGAATATTATTCAGCCATAAGAAGAAAACAAATCCTACCATTTGCAACAACATGGATGGAGCTAGAGGGTATTATGCTCAGTGAAATAAGCCAAGCCGAAAAAGACAAGTATCAAATGATTTCACTCATATGTGGAGTATAAGAACAAAGAAAAAAACTGTAGGAACAAAACAGCAGCAGACTCACAGAACCCAAGAACGGACTAATAGTTACCAAAGGGAAAGGGACTGGGGAAAATGGGCGGGAAGGGAGGGATAAGAGGGAAAAAGGGGCATTACGATTAGCAGATGTAATGTTGGGGGGGCACGGGGAGGGCAGTACAACTCAGAGAAGACAAGTAGTGATTCTATAGCATCTCACTACGCTGATGGACAGTGACTGTAATGGGGTTGGTGGGGGGGACCTGATGAAGGGGTAGTTTAATAATCGTAATATTGCACATGTAATTGTAAATTAATGATAATAAAATAAATTATATTAAAAAAAAAAAAAGAAGTGGTGATTGAACATCCTTTCCTTGTTCCTAATCTTAGAAGAAGCTTTCAGTTTTTCACTGTTTATTGTGGACTTCTCATGTATGATCTTTATTACATTGAGGTAATTTCCTTGTGTTTTTAGTTTGCTGAGTGTTTTTTCTGTGAAAGGATATTAAATTTTCAAAGGCTTTACATACATCTAGATGATCATGATTTTATCCTGCATTCTGTTAATGTGTTATATCACATTGATTGATATAATCTTGAACCATCTTTACATCCCAGAGATAAATCCCATTTAGTTATGATATATGATCCTTTAATGTGCTGTTGAATCCATTTTGCTAGTATGTTTTTTGAGGACTTTTGCATCTATATTCATCAGAGATATTGGCCTATAATTTTCTTTTAATGTAGTGTCTTTGTTTTTGATATCAGGGTAATGCTGGCCTCATTAAATGAGTTTAGAAGTGTTCGCTCCTCTTCAGTTTTTTGTTTGAAAAGGATTTACATTAATTATTCTTTAACTATTTAGTAGAATTTGCCAGTGAAGTCATCTGGTCCTAGCATTTTCTTATTTGAGAGGTTTTCAATACTGATTCAAACTCCTTACTAATTAAAAATCTCTTCAGATTATGTATTTCTTCATGATTCAGTTTGGTAGGTTGTGTATTTCTAATTCTAAGTTATCAAATTTGTTGGTGTATAATTGTAACCTGTCTAGGTTATACAGTTTGTTGGTGTATGATTAATTATTCTTATTAATTTTTTAATTATCATTTTATTTCTGTGGCATTAGTTCTAATGTGTCCTCATTCATTTCTGATTTTATTTGAGTCATCTCTTGGTGTAGCTGAAAGTTTGTCAATTTTGTTGATCTTTTAAAAAAACTGTTATTAATTTTGTTTATTTTTTTTCTATTATTTTCCTATTCTCTTTTCATTTATTTCTGTTCTAATCTTTATACTTTCTTTCCTTGCCTTAACTTTGGTCTTAGTTTATTCTTCTTTTTCTAATTCTTTGAGGTATAAATTAGGTGGTTTATTTGACATCTTTCTCCTTTTTTTAATATAGGTGTTTCCACTACAGAATCCCTCTTTTGCTGCTTTCCATAAATTTTGGCATGTTGTGTTTTCATTTTCATTTGTCTCAAGATATTTTCTAGTTTACCTTTTGATTTCTTCTTTGATGAACTGGTTCTTTGAGAGAGTGTTGTTTAATTTCCACCTGTTTGTGAATTCTTCAGTTTTCCTTCTTTTATTAATTTCTAGCTTTATTCCATTAAGCTAAGAAAGGATAGTTGGTATAATTTCAATCTTATATTTATCAAGACTTGTTTTGTGACATGATATGTGATCTATGTTGGCAAATGTTCTGGTGTACTTGAGAAGAATGTGTATTCTACTGCTTTCGGTGGAGTGTCTGTTTATATCTGTTAGGTCCCTTTGGTCTTTAGTGTTGTTTAAGTCCTCTGTTCCTATATTGATCTCTATCTGGTTTTTATATCTATTATTGAAAGTAGTGCATTAAAATTTCTTGTGTTTATAGTATTGCTCTCTATTTCTTCCTTCTGTTCTGTCAGTGTTTGCTTCCTATATTTGGGTACTCTGATATTTGGTACATATTTATTTATAACTATCATATCTTCCTGGTGACCATTTTATCATTAGTTAATGTGTCCTTTGTCGCTTGCAACAGTTTTTGACTTAGTATGTTTTGTATGACATAAGTAGGGTGACCCCTGCTCTCTTTTGGTTATCATTTGCATGGAATACATTTTTCCATCCTTTCACTTTCATTCTGTGGGTTCTTAAATCTAAAGTGAATCTCTTACAGATAGCATATAGTTGAATCTTTTTCTTTATCCACTTAGTCACTCTTAGTCTTTTTATTGTACACTTTAGTCTATTTATGTTTGATTACTAATAAGGATGGGTTTACTATTATTTTGTTAATTGTAATTGTTTTTTGTCTTGTAGCTTTTTTGTTCCTCCTTTTCTCTCCTGTCTTGATGTTTTGTTGATTTTTTTGTAGTGATTTGCTTATATCCCTTTCTCATTATTTTGTGTCTTTTATAAATATTTTCTTTGTGGTTAACAATGGGGCTTAAAAAAACAGCTGTAACAATCTATTTTAAGCTGGTAACTTCAGTAACATACAAAAATTCTACTCTTACTCTATGGAAGATTTTAAGAGCAAGATGATGAAAAAGATATTTTAGGAAGAATAATAAAAGTAAATTATTAATATGAATATGATTAATGTATAGGGAAGATTCAGAAACTGTTGCAAACTAATCAATGTGCAATGCATAAGGAGAAATTAATATTTATTGAGTCCGTTATATTTTATTATAATTTATAATAGTATCTTTTCATATAACAAAATTTATCATATAACATAAAAGTATCATTTTATTTATTGCAACAACCTTGTGATGCTGGTGGTATAAACCTATGAATAAGGAAACATAGATCATTCTTTAATAAGCTTCAGAGCTGGAATTCAAATCCATATCCAACTTCAGATTCTGTATAATTTAAGTTAAAAAATATTTTGGGTGCTTAATATGGTAACTATGAGCCATATGCACAGTTTAAACAATAATAATAAAGCAAACCCTATTAATGTTAAGAAATAGATTATGGATACCCTTGTGTGACCCTCACTAATCATACCTATCTTTGCATTTACAAGTAACTACTTTTTTTTGCCATACATTTACTATCTATGTATATACTCTTAAAATAGTTATTTTGCTTATTTTGGAAATTCATATAAAATATAAATATAAATTTGTATAATATATATGTTCATATAATATATATAAATTCGTATAATATATGTATATTCATATTTTTTTTTCAACAACTTCTTCCACTCAGTCTTATCTTTTCAGCTTATTCTAGGTTGATGTATATATTTATAATTATAGCTTGATTACTTTCACTGCCCTATAGTAACCGACTATAATGATATACTACAACTTTTTAATTGATACAACTTTCATTAGACATTATAGCCTTTATTGTGATTAGTTTTCACAAATATTCCATAAAGACTCTGAAAACTCCAATTTGAGGATTCAGTGTTCTACACTTGGCTATTAGATCAAGTTGTTCATTTTACTAGTTAAGTCTTCTCTATTCCTACTGATTGTTATGTGCTAGACCTACTGATTTCTAAGAAATAGTTTAAAATTTCCTTCACTAATAGTAGTATTCTGAATTTGTCTTTAATTTTCTCTCAGTTTTCCTTTATATGTTTGCAATTTATGTTATTAGGTGCATAAAAATTGAGAGTGTTTATCTGTTCCTGGTGAACATAGCCTTTTATCATTATTTAATGATACTCATAACTTTAATAATCTTTTTTACCTTGTAGGCTATTTGACCTAACATTAATATAATTATTTTAGCTATCTTTAGGCTGATAAATTTCTTGCATATCTTTTTTCAGTTTTTCAACTTCAAGTCTTCTATATTTTTGTTTTAGATATGTTTCTTGAAAACAGCATATAAGTAGTTTGGTTTTTTTTCTCAATTCAGCTTTAATTATTCTTTCATAAGATCATAAATTGTTCTTGGAAGGGGAAGGAAAAAGGAACCTGGTTTATCTACTTTCCAGAAAGATTTAATTTTGTTTCTTGGTCAGTAGTGCCACTCTACTATGGTAAATAGCTATGAGAGAATAGGGGAGCCTAGTTCCCTCTTATCATACAGCCCTCTCTTGTTTCACCCTGGATATGGAGCTGAGCCAGCTTCTTACACATACACTTTAATCTAAACTGTGTGTTCATCAATAGTTTTTGAGCGCCAGGAGTTGTTTATAAGTTTTTGGTGTGTGCTTATTTTTAGCTACAAGCTTATATTAGCCTGTCATAACTCAAGACAAAATTATTTTATGTATTAAAAAATTTCTGACCACCTCAGAAAAGATTTTGCTATCTAACTTCCCTATTACACTTTGCTTTACTTCTATGTCTATTACAACACTTATATACTCATTTTTATTTTAAAGTGCCATCATCCATAATAAATTACTAATTCATTTTGAATAGGGACTGTGTTTCATTTGTATTTGTATACTTAGGACCTAATGTTGTGTTGTTCATTGGACCTTACACACAGTAGAAAATTAATAAATGTTGGATGAGAAAAAGGAATGAAAAATAAATTAAATAATTAAATATTAGCTATCCCATGGAGGAATTTAAATAGCACACCATTATGATTCCATACCTCCAGTCAGTCTTAACACCTGAAACCTAACACAGAAATACCTAGAAGAGTATTTTGGTTACTCAAAAGAGCTAGAAATTATTGTATCAGTTAGGCTTCTTTCAGTTTTAAGTAATGGAAATACAACTTAAATATGACTATGTAAATATGAGAAAAGTTTAGAAATTCTAATACAACTGAATCCAGGACCCCAAACAGTATCATTAGAGCTCAATCTCACCTACTCTCTCCTTTTTTAAATGTATTGATTTCTTTCTCAGGCCCCTCCTTTCATGGTTTCCTGCTGTTTAGATTTATATCATCTTTATTGTTATCCTGTCCCCCCCAGTTGTTCCAATGTAGTCCAAAATTGGCTTCAGTTAGATTAATTTGGGTTCCTGGCTCATTAATGAACCAATCACTGTTTCTAGAGGTGCAGAGTATGCCAACTTAGGTTCATGTCACATGTTCACCCTTAAATTTAGTCAGGGGTAGAGTCACCTCCCCTCAAACCACATGTACTAAAACTGAGGAAAGAGTGTTTCCCTAATGAACATTAGGATGCTTTTGTCTGAAAAAAAGATGTATGTTGGGCTCGTATAAAACAACATGCCCATTTCAATAATCTAATACATGTCTTCCTATTAAAGATAATAAAGCTGCACAAAAATGTGTTATTGCCTAAAGTGATGCAGTTTCTTGAATGGTGCTATGTACATAATAATAAGCCTGTGATAATATATTGTAGGTGCTTAAACTGACCAGAAATTTTCATTTTTTGATTGTTATAACATAGCAATGATAGAACAAGACATAATATGAAGAAAAGGTCTGCTATTTGCCATAGTTATTTATTACAGTTAAAAATTAGATAAAACCTTTTAGTGACTGTAAAATCACTAAAAGCAATAATGCAAAGGTAGTTCTTAAAAGAGATTTACTTAAACTTTGCTAATATAATGCATGGTTTGGGGAATAGAACTAAATAAAAAAATACTACCACATTGAATAAATGCTGTAGGGTGTTTTCTGAAATAGGAAGATTTTTTTTAAGTTTCTTGGAAGAATTTTTATTCAGAAATCATTTGGTTTTTAACAACATGCATTTTGATTAACAAAAGATTTATTTTAATATTGAAATTCCTAATAACATTCAGATTGTTACTGTCCTCTGCAAAAGCTCTCTCTTTACCAGCCTGTATCAAGAAGGGAAATGAGTTGAGGAACATTTAGTATGAATAATGTTTTCCTGACTCTGCTAGTTAACCTATATTAAAATACAATATGTCTCCTCCATCTGTTTTCAGACTTTGCAGACACTCTTATGTATTTATTTTACTAGTATCAGATTAACAATTGGACCCATTGCTTTAAATTTAGAAGTGCTTTTTATGAAAAGGCATCTGGCTGAAGAGTAACATACCAGGCAGATTATCTGGACATTAACATACTCTTTAAAAATAAGATTATCCTGTGTTTCCTAACTTTTTGGGTGGCCTATCGTATTCTGTTTACCTACCCTCCCACCCCATTTTAATAACTTCCTAATGGGAAAAGAATGGTACCAAATAGTATTGCCTGTCTCCAAATTAATGCTGATAGACAAAATATTAACTGAGCTAATAAAAAAAAACTTTTACTGTATGTGCTTATATTGCTTTTACAGGGACTCCTTGGAAATAGAGGGCCTCCTGGACCTCCTGGTCTTAAAGGAACTCAGGTATGGAGGAAATAAATATCCAATCAACAATTTTTTTAGTTCAAATTTCCCTTTTTAGTTATTACTCAAAGAAACTTTCTTTAGTGTGAATAATTTTTGTCATGGAGGATTTCAAGTTACCAATTTTATCCTGGCAGTTAAGGAATGGGATTTAGAATCATTTTACAATGTTCTGAACATATAAAGTGATTTATATCAGTGATCACCATGGAATGTCAAGAATCTGAGCCTAGATTATCACTCATATGTACTAGAATCTATATTTACCATTAGTGTCTATTTTATATATGTGACACAAACAATTATATTTATATTGAATTGTGAATTGAGCAAAATGTTTTTAACCAAATAAATAAAATAGAATGTGTGATCTAGAGAAGACTGTATTATAAGGTATCAGATAAGATCAACTTTTATTCAAAGGTGAAAAATCAGTATATTTAGAAAATATTTAGAACATACACTGAGTAAAAACATTTACTACTTTTTAATTTTCTTAGAGAATAATGTATACAAATTTTGTATTTTTCTATGTTCTTCTATTCTCTATTCACCCTTACAGTTTTGATCCTTAGAAGAATGTGCAAGATTTTATATTTTATAACATTATAACTGATTTGACCCCAAGAATATTGGACTTGTTATTAGTCAAGAGGAAACTCTAGACATTAAGCTCTATTTGGGTAGGACTTAATATACCTTTTTTATCTCTAAGGCCCGAAACATGTCTGTGAATGAATAAAGTATCAAATAGGCCAAGAGCAAACATGTTCTGTACCAATAATTTTTTAATATACCAATTGATTGCATTGAGTGTATTGATTTCCATCTTTTAAGAACTTAATTTTCTCTCTGTGTCAGAGAGAGATTGAGTCCAAGGAAGTAAAGTTTATCATTAATTCATGGGTTCTGTGATTCCTAATCCTGATTCGTGATACCCTAATTATTTTCACTCTTATTCACTATTAATTTTCTATATATATAATTTATATCATCTTCCATTTTAAAAATAATCCAACAATATATGTCCCCCTTAGGGTAGATGTGAGTTTGTCACACACAAAAACTAAAATGTTATGGGATGATATAGTTCTAAAACACAAGGGGGAAAAAAGCATTACTTTCATCACATCTCAGAAAGAGCTTCAGATTTCAAAATAAATAGAATAAGGGCTTATATTTTTAAATATACTTTTAAATACTTATTTTAGGCTGTGTTCTGATTTTCTTTAAGGGAGAAGAAGGACCTGTTGGACCCTTTGGAGAACTGGGGCCAAGAGTAGGTATCATATAAATAATTTTTCAGAAAGTGCTTCTTTTAAAACAACTGTTCTATAAATATTTTAATAACAAAGTTATAGCAAAAGACAAATTATAGCCATATGATCCCCCCAAATAAAGTAGGCATACAACTGGAATTTTCCAGGGTTATTTTAAATCATATTATGCCTATTACATATTTATTTGTTCTTTAGTGGTCTCTTGGTCTTAGTAATTTGTGCAGATTATTTATAAAGTCTGTCAAAATGTAACAAGAAGCTAGATACTTTAGCCATTTTAGTAATAGTCAAGGGATTTCTTTTTTCTAAATGTGTCTGTAACATTGTGGAAAGCTAATAAGATGTATTTTCTGCCAACTTTGTCTTTAGCTAATATTGTGTAGAAATATTTAAATTACTTGTTTTTAAGTTCTGAAAATGAATTCTTTAGGAATTTGGGTGAACATGACCAAAGTTCACATTTTCATGAAGTAATTAAGTGTGTGCATCACATTTATCTTAAGAGCCATTTATTCACATGAAATATATCTCATTCTTTTTCCTTGAGAACATCATAACATACAGGGTCTTGAAATATTTCTCCATTTTAAGGGGACAGTAATTCTTTCTTTTACACCTTTACCTCACTAGCAGATATACTGCTACTATCCCATTGAAAGAAAAAGAAGAATTTTTATTTCAATTTTTGTGAGGTGAGTTATGTAAGAAAGACCTGTTGTTATTTGAGCCCATAATAATTGATCCTATTTAAAATTACTTCTCTAGAAAACAGGAGAACCATGTTCACCTCTTGCCTACGCAGTCTTAGTACTTATTACTATTGTTGCTACTATTCGTTGAAGATCAATTTAGCACTAGTGTTGTTCTAAATATGTAAATATGCCACATGAATCATCTCTAATCCTGAAAACAACTCTGTGAGATATTGTCTGCTTTTCTTAGATTGAAAATCAGGCTGTAATATTATATGGCTAAGTATAATGTGCTCAAGATAACCTAGTATGACAGAACTTAAACAGGACCAGAACGGGTGACTCCAGTACTGATGCTCTGAATTGCTTCATTTCCAAGAGATTATTATAAACGTGCTGATATCAGATTCCAGTGAGATTCTTTCCAAAATATAGATATGGCATATAACTTTTTTAATATACTGGAGTGCTGAGTATGACATTATTAAGAGGAAAGAAATATTGTTGCTAGGGCTTTCCCCAAATGGTGTAAATAAAATGTATTATTAAAATTTTTTTGGTAAATGCCATAGACAAATCTAATAATTTAAACTCTCAGTTATATTTCTTCTGTATCTGCAAGTTGATTAGAGAACAACTGATATTTAACAATAATAGATAACTTTTGATTATTTGCTCTACTTTGTGATTGATAGGAAAGCACTAGACAGTTTCAAGCAAGTCAGAGGCAATATTAGAACAATTTTTTGGATTTAATTTCTGAATGTAATTTTAAGTAGCTCAAGTTTCTATATGTGGCCAAAACAGAATGAGAGTCAGAGGGTTATTTTGTTTTATTGTATTTCAAGAAAGAAAAACATGAGAGTATATTTTTATGGATAGGAATACTTAAATCCAAATCTATAATGCCTAGTAGATATTAAAAATTAGTGTTCTATTTAACAGTCTCTCCCCACACTTTTTCTACACGTGGATTTGAATTTGTCACACACTCATTGAGGCACAGTGATCTCCTTAATGAAATTTATGTCATCACATATCTGTTGTTTGATATTAGAAACCACATACTATAAATCAGTCTACCCAGTATCCAGGATACTGACTTCCCCTCCTCTGTGACCTTCCCCTCTCTTCAGGTGCTAATCGCTGTGCTCATACCCTTGACCTTGTCATTCCCAGTAATAGTAATCTCTCCTTATTTTCAATTTCGAACTTCTCACTCCCTTACCATCACCGCCTTTCTCTCTAATACATTCTGTCTCATAACCCAATTCGCCAGTACTAGTAGGAATTTCAGTCCACTGATCCTATCACCATTCCATTATTCCTTAACTCCGTCACGACCTCACATCCCTCATCATGCTTAAAACAGTACAATTACCCTTTTGGTTACATTCTGGATTCTATTTCCTTACCTATTTACTTTTCTAAATTATTATTTTATATTTTCTCTCTCCTCGATGCCATTCACCTCTCTCTCATCCTCAGTCTAAGCCTTTTATTTTGGGTCCTTATTCCCTTAGAAGATTCTAGAAATCAGTAGGGAGTGTCCCTCAAGTTTCCACCATCACTTCTACCACATCCTGTATCTGTGCTTTTTACTCTGCCTTCTCTCATGGTATTGTGGATGAATAAGCCATTTTTCTAGTTAAGGCCAAAACTTCCACTTGTTTACATGTATTATCCTCTTGCCTACTGAAGATCATTGATCTGTCAATCCTCCCCAGTCTCTCCTGCATCTTAATTTTGTTCTCTTTACTGGATCAGTCCTATCAGCATATAAAGATGCTCTTATTTCTTCCAGTTTAAAAACAAAACCAAACCTGTATTGACCTCGGTTTTTCTTCCAGATGTTATCTTTCTCTCCTTCCCTTTACAACAAAGCTTTTTTAAAGTGGTGTCTATACATACTCCTTCCAATTTTTCTCATCACCATATCTGCTGAAACTATTCTTGTCCCTACCAGTTTAACAAATGATCTTGTGAAGGTTATCAGTGACCTTCATGTTGCCAAATTCAGTGGTTATTTCTCAGTTTTCATATTACTTAATACTTATATTCCTCAGAATTTGACAAGATCACTCTTTCCTCCTAGAAACACTTTCTTGACTTGCATGATCTTCCTCCAAATTCTGACAGTAAATTTGAATATTTT
>JAVSCE010008413.1:0-39729 GCA_032199065.1 Smutsia gigantea
AATTTCAGAGAGTAGTAATATTCTCAATACATTTTCATTGTTGTGGGAAGTAACTGATGCTCCCAAACAACTTCCAGGACAGTTCATTTTGGATAAAGTTACCTAATTTCTCTAATCTTATACATTTAAAATATAAAAATTATGCCAGGAATAAAAATGTGTTTTAACTATACAATTAAAAAATAAACTGCAATGAAGTATAATATGAGGGTGCCTGTACTACTTATTTATTTCCTTGCCTTTTGTCTTGTGCTCATGGAAAAGTGTTTTGACAAAATCTTTGTGAGTTTGTGATGAGTGTGTGTGTGTAGTATTCCTTAGAGACAAAGATCATGTAATTTACTCTTTACCACTTGTCAGTTTCAGCATTTCATGGTGTTAAATTCACAGAAATACTCGAAAAATACTTATTGTCTAGTTGATGGAAATATCTGGGAAGGCTTAGACAAAAGAATTATACTGGTTAGTATCAAACTTTTATACTTTTTCTGTTTATATAAATCCTTTTATCTGGTTTGCACAAACAATTTTAAAACTGATGATAATTTTATCATCACTATAACTTCTCAACATAGCTGAGTTTTTTGTAATTGTTAGTTCCCTTATCACTGGTAATTATTTCAGACATCATCAAGAATAGAGACTGTTTTGGAATTTAGATTAATTTTAAATGTTAGAAATATTTATTTATTTATTTATGTATACAATTTGTATTTTGTTATGCCAAAATAAATGTCCAAATGTTAGGGATGATAACAAATTTACTACTTATGGGTTCTAACCATCATTTTTTTTAAAGCAGTAAAGAAGCCATTCATCTGTCTATCCTTCCATGCTTGCCACATGTCCTCAAATACTTATTGATTTAAATATTATGCTTAGCTCTAACAATTTCTGAAGATGATACTTACAGGTTTGTTAATGGCTTCTTTCAATAATTTTGCAGCTTCTTCCCAGTTATTCTGTTTATTTTCTTCACAAATATTTAAAGGGGATCGCCCTTGTTGGTCTGTTATGTGCTATAAATGTGGGAAAAAGAAAAAAATTAATAAGAAGGGCTTTACAAATAAATGGTATTCTAAGTGAAAATATCATTTAATCAATTAAATTTCTTAATAGACTCTTGGCAAGTACTAAATATTAACCATATTTAGTACATACTGTACTTAAACATGAATTGCCAAAGATGAAAGACTCAAAGCACTCATCAATGTGACTTTTTTTTTTAAGTTCTGATATGGATATAACAAAGGTTTTGTTAAAGCTATTATTTTTCCCCTTTTAAAAATACTTGTTAATGAAAATTCTAGAAGATGGGTAGAAGATCTTTCTCCTTCTTAAAGATAGTTTTGAGGAAATACAATGTACTACAAGAAGAGGTTACATTTTATTTATATTTGGGAGATGGATGGTGGTGATGGTTGCAGAAAGTAAATGTAATTAATACCACTAAACTGTTTATCTAAAAATTATGTACAAAAGCAAAGTTTATACATAAATGTATCATTGATTATATATAAGTGAAATTTGTTATTTTTTAGTTGACCTCTCAAGTATACAATTGAACATTTTAGCATCATTACTTGTTATACACTGCTTGAACACTAAAAAATGAAACCTGGAAAATAACTTACTCTGTCAACTTCTGGATGGCTTAGGAGAATTTGTACTATTTCAGCATGTCCTCCACCAGCAGCAAAATGAAGGGGAGAACTAAGCTGTCCATTTAAAAGGTTTGGGTTGCACTTTCCTTTCTCTAACAATATGCGAGTAGCCTCAACTTTTCCATACCTACAAAAAAATAAAACTTACCTAAAAAAAGGCACCTGAAATGTTTTAAAAATCCAAATATTAGATGATGTCTCAAAGAAATCTAAGATTTTTCTAGGGTAGAGAAGCAGGAGGTTAAGACATTGATGTAAATGTTTTCAGTGTCTATTATTAATTATTATGGTTCAATTCAACTGTTTCTATTGCTAACCAAATGGGAAACCTCAAGTAAAACATAGAGATGATGAACCACCCCAGGAAAGGTAAAGTATAAAAATTATAAAATAGGGAGATAAAATTTTCAGTCAAAAATAGGCTTAAGAACAAAAAAAACATCCTACAGTATGGGAGAATATATTCATAAATGACATATCCAATAAGGGGTTGACATCCAAATTATATAAAGAGCTCACACACCTCAACAAACAAAAAGCAAGTAAGACAATTAAAAAATGGGCAGAGGAGCAGAACAGAAACTTCTCCAAAGAAGAAATTCAGATAACCAACAGGCACATGAAAAGATACTCCACATCACTAATCATCAGAGAAATGCAAATTAAAACCATAATGAGATATCACCTCACACCGCCATCCAAAAGACAAACAACAAATGTTGGCGAAAATGTGGAGAAAGGGGAACCCTCCTACACTGCTGGTGGGAATGCAAATTAGTTCAGCCATTGTGGAAAGCAGTATGGAGGTTCCTCAAAAACTAAAAATAGAAATACCATTTGACCCAGGAATTCCACTCCTAGGAATTTACCCTAAGAATGCAGCAGCCCAGTTTGAAAAAGACACATGCACCTCTATGTTTATCACAGCACTATTTACAATAGCCAAGAAATGGAAGCAACCTAAGTGTCCATCAGTAGATGAATAAAGATGATGTGGTACATATACACAATGGAATATTATTCAGTCATAAGAAGAAAATGAATCCTACCATTTGCAACAACATGGATGGAGCTAGACGGTATTATGCTCAGTGAAATAAGCCAGATGGAGAAAGACAAGTATCAAATGATTTCACTCATATGTGGAGTATAAGAACAAAGAAAAAACTGAAGGAACAAAACAGCAGCAGACTCACAGAACCCAAGAATGGACTAACGGTTACCAAAGGGAAAGGAACTGGGAAGATGGGTGGGAAGGGAGGGATAAGGGGGAAAAAGGGATATTACGATTAGCACACATAATATAGCTGGGGGGGGGCATACAGGGAAGGCAGTATAACACGGAGAAGACAAGTAGTGATTCTATAGAATCTTACTACGCTGATGGACAGTGACTGTAATGGGGTATATGGTGGGGACTTGATAATAGGGGGAGCCTAGTCACCATAATATTACTCATGTAATTGTACATTAATAATAGCAAAAAAAAAAGTTAAGATACTAAAAAAAAAATAGGTTTAGAATCAGAAAGTAATTCAAAAACAAACTTGATAATGCTTTTCATTTAGGTCTGACTGTGATTTACAAAATAGGCCCTAGACATAATGCTATAATGTAGCTACTGTATTAGGCCATGTGGAGACACAAAGATATTGTAAGTTACATGGTCTCTGCTCTGATAAAGGCTTACAGTGTAATCAGAGAGGTAAAACAAAACATTGGATAAGTTATGTAATGTATAATTTAAGTAACTGTTTAGGATATCAACAAAATATGATATATATTTGTCAAGTCAAAATAGTATATAATTAATGCTTAAAAAAGGTCAAAAAAGGGAGATTTGCCTTCCATCAGAGATGGTCCTGAAAAGTGTTTTAGAGAGAAACCATTCGAACTGGATTTTAAATAGAAAGCAACTGAAGAGATGTTGCAGAGAGGTTAAATATTTCAGGTGGGGGAAAACGAGAAGTAAGCAAAGTAAGGACCCAGAAGAGCACAAAGCGTGTGTCAGAAATAGTGAGTCCACCATTTGGTCAGAGCCAGAGGCTCATATAAAGCTGCCATCTGAAGCAATGGTGGAAAAGTAATTCACTGTTTGTAAAGAAAAGGGGGGTAGGTTGGAGGAAATTTGCTTTAAGATATGGTGCATTTGAGGGGGAAACAGCACATCTCTAGAGGTAATCTGAGTTGTTGTCAACTTTCCTTTTCTCTGCTCTTTGGTTTTCTATACCCTGAAACTGCCACTTGTATCCTACCCCTTCTATTTCACATGACTTTTTGCTCATGTACTTTGCTATTCTTGAGATGTCCTTTTCCCTCTCATTTTGTTCAGGTTAAAACCTATTAGTAGTTCTCTGGAACAGTTTAAAATCTATGTCTTCTATAGTCCCACTACATTTTGGAATTTTATTTTTGCTTCGTTTATAATACTTATCTCATTATCTCTACTTTCACCCTAATTTATACACAACTGTCAGGCTGGAAATTCTTCAAAGGTAGGGACAGTGTCTTTGCATTATCCAAACTGCCTTATACATAAAAAATGAGTGACTGAACTGTTCAATAAGCAATTGAAAATGCAGCTTGATACTCAGGAGGAAGGCAAAGGCTTGGAATATCTATCTAAGAATACATAGACTCATCTAACTTAAAAGAATTACTGTTGAGGCTGGCAGAATGAATGAAATCCTTCTGAGAGAGAATTTAGAGAAAAACAAACATCTTAGAACAATGAAATGCATCTTGAAAAACATTCTTTCAGGACAGAAAGACACTAAGGAAGCAATTCAAGAAGTAATAAAAATAATTAACACATTTTGTATTATGCTTTAAAGTTTTCAAGGTATTTTATTATATAATTATTAAACATGTATCTTCACAGCAACTTAGGAGGCAGGCAGAAGTTTTTTTATTGCACAGATAAGAAAAATGAAGCTTGAACCAGGTAACTAATTTGCCCAAGGTCTCATGGGTGCTAGCCAGAATGAGAATCCATTTTCTGAACAGAAGCCACACTATGTCAATAATGATAATAAGGTAATAATATCTTGCATTTGTACTGATCTTCATTATAACTCCATTATGCCCTTTCAACTCCAATTTATTCTTAGCATGAAGGGAGGGTCAATAGCAGTAAATGCTGCAGAGCAGGGAAAGAGATTAAAAACCCAGAAAAGGTTAAGAAGGTTCATGAAGAGTGAAAAAGAGAAGACAGTGAGTGTGGTCCATGTAACTTTTAAGTCTGCCTGTGAAAGGAAGGAAAGAAACAGGATAGTGGCCAGAAGAGGCAGCAAGTTCAAATTAAATGTTGTTTTCAAGGAAGGAACCATATATATTGGAAGCAAGAGAAAAGAAAGTGCAGAAAAGGAGAGAGTGAATTTAATGAGGAACAAGAAAGCATTTTATTTGCATACCTATGATACAGGAGAAAGATGGGAACAAAAACTGATCAGTAGGGGTAGAGAAGAAAGACAGTTCTGATGGCTTCAATTTTCTTTGAAAATAGGTGAAACTATCTAATGGTAGAAAAAGAAAGTAGTGGGAGTTTAAGTGCTTAAGAGTACAAAGGTTTAGAACAGCATATAGGGGAGTACTATAAGGCTACAGGATGGATGAGACAAAGAGGACAGACAGCTAAAATGAAGGCCCATGAAATCAGATGGAGTAACTTGTAGGCAGCCAAATCATCATAGTTCTAAAATACTGTCTAGCAATGATGTGAAGTCTAAAAGTACTGTCAGAGAGAGAAGACACTGACTTGAGAGAGGTGAGAGAATATGGGATGTCACTGAGACTTTTACTGAGTGGCTGACAAGTTACCCATATGAGGAAAAAGCCAATTTATACAGTTTTGGAAAGGGGTGATTCTAATAAAAAATCATTTTTAGGTATGTGGCCACCAATAGAAAAACTTAAAAGCTTGGAGCAATCACAGGGTAGTCCTCAAAGAGTGATCCAGAAACCCATGAGGATTCCTAAACTCAAATGTATTTTCATACTAATACTAAGATATTATTAGCCCTTTTCACTCTCACTTTCTGGTACGTATACAGTGGATTTTTCTAGAGGCCATGTGATATGTAATATGGTAAATAACATTAGATATAATTCATATAAACAAAAGCCCTTTGGGATCCTGTCATTTTTAAGAATGAAAAGGTGTCCCAGCACCAAAAAGCTTGAGAACCACCGATCTAACAAAAACCCTCATTTTAAAAATGAGAAAACAGACCAAGAGGGGTAAACCATCTTGTCTAAGCTTCTAAAGATAGGCCCTAAATCCCAGTCTGTTGATGAGATAGCCTAATAATCTATTCCTCAATCCTCGTACCAGTTAGCAAACAAGAGAACATTTCCAAGATAAAGTAATTTAAGTTCTTTACTAAACAGTTAAATCAGTTTTCACTCAAATTCACATCAAATGACCTAACTGATTAAAAGTATTACAAGTGAACCATACAACTCCTGGTGTATTAAACTTGGTTATTATTTCCAGCTGAGAGAAAATTAATTTTATCAAAAGATTAACTCTCTTCCGTGGTATATCATAGCAATAAAAATTTCCTATTAAAAATACTATGGATTAATGAGTTTTAGATTTTGACATCAAAATCTTTACCTTACTAGTAACAGCCAACATTTATTCAGAGCTTATTGTCATGTACTTTCAAAGAATTTACTTGCATATTCTCCTTTAATCTTAAGAAAGGTACTATTTTATTAAGCCCATCTTGTAGTAAGAAACAGATCCTTAGTGGCATTAGTAATTTGCCAAAGGGCATACTTTTAGAATCTAAGAGTTGGGACTGAAACCTAGGTACATTCCAGAGCACATTAAATACTATACCATACTTCTGTTTTTATATAATAGGAAGTTGAATATATTAGCATCTTTTATTAGAGGAGAAAATAATCCTCTGCCACAAAAAGGGCAACAAAATAGCTAAATATAAATTTGGGATTCCTAAACTAAAATTCACTGCCTCTGTCTTTCCCAATTCCACAGTGTACTTTCTAAGGTTTTCACTATGTTTTCCATCTCTTTTTGTTTAGCTCCAGGTAAAGCATGTGATTTCTTTCAGTAGTGCTGCTGCCAGTATTTACTAGCCATCTGAAGAAACACTTGTAAGATCAGTTAAAGAAGACTTAAGGCAACTTTCCAAATCAAGATATATAAAAATTCTTTATAATGGGAAAACAATTAAGAACACACTTATAGAATAAAGGAGCATATTTTTATGGAAACAGCATATTTTTAAGAGAGAAAAGTTGTATGTTAAAAGCAACTGTATTTAGCTACTTGATCACAATATTGTAATCAGTGGAATCAAAAGAATTTTGAGCTGGAAGTAACTCTAGAAATGATCTAATTAATGCACTTTATATGTAGAAAAACAAATGAGATCCAGAGGTGAAGTAAAGTACCTTACTCAATGCTATGCAGCTAAGAAGTTTATAGATATTTAACAGGCAGTATATAATGTAGGCTCTTCTTCAACTAGCTAGGGAACTTCACTTTAAACAGTAAGTTAAAAGCAACTTTTCCATAAAAAATAAGGGTAAATAACTTTATTATATCCTTTCTAAAGGATGGATTACAGCAAATAGTTAGCTACTGCTAGGAAAACAAACTTAAGAACTCAGCCCAGCTAAGGGAGTTACTATCATGTGAGAAGAGTAGGCAAGCAAGAGCTACATTGGGCAACTAGTGGAAAGAGCTAACCCCAATCCTGTAAGCTAATCCCTCTCATCTAAAAAAAACAAGAAAAGAAAAGAAAAGAAAAAAGTCACTCTAATGAAGGCTTTTAGGGGCTTCCTGATAATACAGCTTCCCAAAGAACTAAACATACTTTTCTAACATGATGCAAGGTCAAATCATAAGGGGTTAATACATGTAAATTTTAAAGTAAGGACAAATAAATATAACTCCAGTACAAAACAACAGAAATTGCAAGGGTGAATAAGGGACTATGTGCTGTGCAAAGACACTTGCTAGTCATTAGCTATCCTACTGTTTGACCTGTAATGCCTAAGAACACTAGTGATACTCTTCCCATGGAGTATACACTGCAATTCTAAACAGTGGTACATACACAGTAATCAAAGATCTAAATAGAAAACTCATAGGCAGACAGGGTAGAGAAAAAGTAGCTGGAATGAGAATAGTTTTGAAATGAAACATTAACATTTATAACTGAGGATTCATTTGTTCTAAAAAGAAAAGAATAAGTAATCCATTACCAGCATGCATAATGAATGGGTGCCCAGTGGTCACTATCTAACTGGTTGACTGAAAACCTTTCATTGAGAAGATGGCTTAGTAGTTCTGAATCTCCTTCACAGGCACTTCGATGGAGAGGAAAATCATCTACCCACTGTCGTTCCCTGATCATTAAAAACAAAATAAAAAAGAAAATAGCACTGTTTAAATTTAAATTGTTTCAAAACAAATGTGACATATCTATGAAAGCTATATATCACTAAGCAGCTGCAAACTAAATCATTTATGCAATGATTGCATTGCATACTAATTACATGTATCATTTTAAACAGTATTTTAACATTAGAATATAAGTTAAAAAAAAACAATGGGGTGTAAATGAAAACAGTACTTGTCTTCTGTGACACTGCTCATGCTTCTCTGCCATTTTTCCTGTTTGGGAATTTGGATTTTTGAGTAGTCTGGAGCTCCTAGACCAAAGTATGGATTTATTACCACTTTATCTACCTAGAAAGGGAAAACAAAACAAAAACAAAACCCCTTAAGAGGTTTAGGTATTTGATCTTTATATATATAAATAGAGCTAAGTGTGGATGTCATCTTAACATTTACAATTACTAATAGATGTATTTATCTCTGGGAAAAAAAATACACTTGAGATGAAATGTCTTTTGAAATCAGAGTCAAAATTAATTAAATTCTTACCCGGTTTGTATACTGAAGATCTGATCCAAACAAAGGATTGTAAATACAGGTATCTGCTTTCTCTAGGGCTAACATTTTGCTCTTTATTTCTAGCGCACTATAGCCCATATGAAGTGAGTTTTCTGTCTGACCTGACTCAGTAGCATATGCAGGGTTTATGACATTAGTTTTTATCCTTTCAAGAGGAGACGGTCGAAATAAAGCTGGAATAAAGTGAGATTGTGCATGACGTTCATCTAACCACCTGGCAAAATAGAAAGAAATAGTAGACATATGTGTTCAAAAGTAAAGATGAAAAAAATAGACTACTACCCAACTATGACATGTGATACTTTCTAGTATTACATTCAGTTATTTGTAATTTTAACTAGTGCTGGATAAATCCTTCATTTATTACCAATAAAAGTTTCATTAATGGACACAGCAAACTATTTTTTAAAATGCATATATCATTATAACATAAAAACCCCTTTCAAAAAACATGAAGTACTTTTAAAATTTGAGCCACTGAGATATAGGTAACCGTAGCTCTGCTGTTACAAAAAGACAAAGGCATGATAGGTTAAACGATTTGTTCACTGGTAAGAGTAACTCAACAAGAAATCTAGTTTTATACAAAGGAATGTTAATTCTTAATCCAGGACAGTCTGTCATTTTTGAAGAAAATCAACTGTGCAAGCAAGCAAACCAGGGCAATCTTATCTTTGGGGTTTTTCATTTTTATATTATACTTCAGAAACTTACCATTGTACTATATACATATATTACTAATATGTGTTATTGATTTCATTATTTTCTTCCAAAAGTGTCTGTTTCTATCAGAGCTAATTTCTAATATGAACATGTATTTGATTTATTACAAATTATTTTTAATGGCATTTCTTACTTATCCAAGGCTATTAACATCCTTGCTGTAAGTGCAGCAAAGTGAGAGCTGGATTCACTACAGACTCGCATAATGTCTTGTAAGCAGTAAAAAATTGGGCATCCTGGAGTATATGTATATTTAGTATTATCTGAAAAAGAAAAATGAAGAATGATGTCATCATATAAAAGATTGACAACTGCATGTTCTTCATTTAAAAGTATATAGTATGTTTAAAAAATGATCAAGTTTAACATAAATTGCTCCAGATTTGGTATTAGAAGACCTGGATTCAAGCAATGGCCAACTCTGTAACCTTATCCACTTGGAATTAGATGACTTGGATTCTTGGAAGACTACAGAAATTGTTTTTTCTTTCTTTTCCTCAACAATGTTGTAAAATTCTGATTAATAAGATTTCCAGAAAAATTTAAGATACTGAACTTTTTAACCTAAGTATGGTTGGGAAAAAATATATATCTGTAATGTGAGAGCTGGCTCATAAAAATATGCATAAGTACTGTGTAGCAGCAGGCTGATGGGATGTCCACAATGGGTCATTAATACATCATCACTATTACTACCTTACATGAGGCCAAAGTGATTTTCACATCTGATACCTCAATGAGGTCTTTCAGCACTATGAACCAAGCAGGAGCAGATACTTATTTTATACTAGAGCTGGGAATTAAACAAGTGATTTGCCCAAGGGCACAAAATCAGTGGGTTGCAAGATCTGCAGTGCAACTCCGTATTTTTTCTATTAGTCCAGGATGTCAAAGGCTTAAATTAATATTCACATTAGGTCTAAGTTCTTTAAATATTACCAATGTTGTTGGGCAGAATATTTTATAACTATTATTGACACCTTCTTGTCCCAAATACAAAATAGGTCCTGATCATAATCTGTTAATTTTCCTAAATACTTAAGTATTAATTTCTATCCTGCCTACAGCAGATCCTTTGAAAAATCCCTTATAACCTGAAAACTTCATTTCAATTATGGCTTCCTTACTCACTTCTTCATTTTACTTTTAAAAACAAACAAAAACATTACTGTTCAATTCAGAAGGCTGAATATTACTCTGAAATCAAAACATCTTTAAGTAACAAATTTCTCCATCTTCTATTAATGTAAAAACATGTATTTTACAACAGTATTATAGTAACTATGAATGAGAACTCCTAAGTTCCTCAATAGAGTTTAACTTAGCATCTAAAATACATAAAGACCCATAAGATAAAACTTAAGCCTTTACCTTTGACGACTGATGGAACAATAAATAATGCTGCTTCCCTGCCCATCTTTTCCCCATCCAGAGGAAATTTCTTCATGAGTACCACTCGTTTTCCTAAACATTTTTTTTAAAGTCAGTAAAGTTAAAAATGAGGGGTTTTAAATTTTACAAGTTGCCTTGAGAATTAGACATATATTTTAAAGACAGCATTAACGGGAATTAAAATACAAACAATCAATTTTATTATATGCCCTAATAAGAACTGATAATTCTGGTAATAATGCAAATCATTCTATTGATAATAAGCCAGTAAATTCACGGTCCTGATCTTGATTCACTAGACGAGAAGCTGTGTATGCACAGCAAGGAAAACTGTCCTGTTAAGGATTGAAAGAGCAGCTGAATAGCAAGGCATCCTGTACGGTAAAGAAGCATATGCTTCCTCACTCGTCTAGTATGTACATGGTAAGAGTTTTATTATAGTCTAAGCTGGCGAAGGAGGGTGGTATGTATAAGTTACAAAGTCTTAAAAGTTTAGTAGTTCTTCATTTAATATTCAACCTCCACCCTCAATTTCAATTTTTCTTAAAATCTGATTGGGCTACGAACTATTGTTCTGAATTGCAACCA
Source organism: Smutsia gigantea (assembly GCA_032199065.1). Taxonomy (NCBI): domain Eukaryota; kingdom Metazoa; phylum Chordata; class Mammalia; order Pholidota; family Manidae; genus Smutsia; species Smutsia gigantea. The sequence goes on from JAVSCE010008413.1 coordinate 11,323, forward strand.
CCATTTGGAGTCTCTTTTTCCTGATTTGGTAGCAAGAGGGCTATAAATAATAACCTACAAGTTAGCCTCTCATCTTCTAGATACCTATGCCAAGATTTTGATCAACCTTCTCAATCTCCCCACGCCAAGAATTACAGAACCTTGTTCCTGACTCAGGTAGGAATGCCTGGCTGAATGACTTTGGTGGACCAGGTAGACATGAACTTGAGCAGCTTCACTTACAGAATACTGGAGTCAATATTTGTGATTATTATGGCCCATTATTATTATAGCCCCCAAACAATTATTTTACAAAATGGACATGTGTACAAAACCTAAGCATTAGATACAGAATAACATTCTAATAAATTTCAGAAGCAGTATTTCTTTTGTCTGGCTTGAGGCCTTGTCTCACTTAATCTTTCCTGTTTTGGTGCTTCCCTAAACCCAGTTCTGATCCATTGTTTAATTGACAACTTTGCAAATTATAGATGTAACTATGAGATCTGTTGTGGGGAAAAAATAAAAGCGCTGACTACAAGTTGGGAAATAAGGGTTCTAGTTCTAACTCCTCCACTAATGGGAATGTGATTTTAGCAGATGGCCACCTATGGATGCATTTCCATCTTATAGATGTGAAATGACCATGTATCAACTCACAGGCCCAATTTCAGAATTTCATGAATAAGTAAGTGTGGTAATGCTTTGTAAACTATATATAGCACTGAACAGAAAGGTAAGGCATAACTACTGCTATTATAAAATCATGTGATTTTTCAAGTGATGCTTAGAGAAGGAATCATATCACTCTATAAAAATACTTCACACATTTAGAAAAGGTCAATTGAACAGGATAATCAGAATGGGCTTTGGCTTATTAATATAATTGTCTACTCAGTTAAGTAAAACTTCCCTATTTTATCTTATTAAAGGCTGCCTGAAAATATATCAGTACATTTTACTGTCTAAGCATAGTAGGCAAAATTGTGCTAGATATGTTTCAAGATGACTGTCTACTCATAACTTCTCCTAAGAGAAACTACCCAGCCCCCTGGGACATGGGGCATTTTGTTAACATGACACCACTTCCATCCCCCCTTTGGGTGAATGGACCAAATGGTAGAGTTTGGCTAATTCATAGCAAATTATGGCTTGTTTATTTTCAGATAAAATACATTATTTGGGCTAATCAGACTTGTCTCAGGTATTTGATCTCAGGATAAATCCTGGTAACTTTAACAGTTTAATAATAATAAAACAAACCTGGGTGAAAATTAATCAGAGAAGTCCAAGACTGATATAAAAAAAGATATAAATGGTGGCATCCAAAAACAGTCTTTCACATGCCTTGATCACCCACAAGACAGTCCCCTTCTTAGCCAAGATCAATTTCTAGATCATTTTATTAAAAAGTCAATCTTATAATTAGGGAAAAGAGATTGTCTTTGTGGGACTCAGAGTGTGTATCAAAGATCTATGAGTTTATGCAGGAGCTTCTTATAATCATGAGTTACAATGCTTATAGTCCCAAACCATAAAAACCCTTCAAGCCCTATTGGGGAGTTTACCTACTGGGGAGATAAAATATGGTGAACAGTACCTCCAAAAGTTATCTTATGAATTACAGGTTTATACATACATCGGCTATCTTTAGAGAATAAAAACCTCAAATAAACTAATATGTTAAATCACAGGATTCAGCCTTATCTGTACAACAGAAACAATCTCATTACCAAAAGAGATGAATTGGACAATCTCTATAAAGATTAACAACAGGAGAAAACTCTGAATAGGCTTTAAAAAACTAAAAAGTAAGCAAAGAGAGGTATATTTTACCTAAAAATTGTTTTTAACTGTTGTTTGACTGAAATTAGCATTACCTTTTTAATTATAATGCCTGAATCTTGGACATAGTTTATCATTTCTGTAACGTCTAACTACTGTTTGCCCCTTGGAAGGCTACAGCCTGAGAAAAACGATCATTAATTTTTAATCATTTTTATAGACTGTACAGTATCTAATATTTTAAATGGGGCCTCAAGCTTTCAGGGTTAATTCTTCTACAATTCAGTTTGGATCTCTGAAAAGGGTCTTCTTCCTGTGACCAAGGCAGGGAAAAAACTCTAACTGGTAACTTAAAGGATTCTCTTTAATGCACAAATTTAACTTCTACTTAGTTATACAGAAAGGTTTATAGTTTCCTCTGTTTTAGAGTAGAGAAATAAAAACAGTAGCTCAAAGATAATTATCTGGGGAACTATACTCCTAGCAAAACACTTTGTGCTTTTTCTTGGTTTCCTCTCTCTACTGAACAAATCAGTAACACTATGACTTATTTAAGTATTTTCCAACTTAAAAAAATTAGTCAAGTTATTTCTTGAAGGGACTTGGATGTATCTTAAAATGCCTTTGAGTCTTTTTCAAGTTTTTTAAATGGAAAGAACATAAAAATAAATTGATTTTAACATATTATAAATACCTTTCTCAATAAGCATTTAAAGCAAACTCTTAGAAAGAAAGAAAAGTTTCTTACCTCTGATACCCTGGTTTGCAGGAGAAATTGGTTTGGTGGTTTCTACTACATAATCCAATATGCCTTGAGTTACTTCACTGTTGCCTTGAAGTTTAGTTTCTAGCAAAACTTTCTTTCTCTTTTTTTTCTGTCCTTCAATGGGAACTTCATGCAACAAAATCTTAGATGAGAAAAATAGTATTAAAAACTAAAAATTAAATTTACTTGCCCTAGAATATAATGAGCCAGCAGTCTTTCTTGGCCCAAACTGCATATTAAAATAACCTGGAAAGCTTTGAAAACAATTATCAATGCCCACTTCATCTCAGACCTATTAAGTGAGAATGTCTGAGGAGTGGGGTCCTGGTATTGGAAGTTTTAAAGTTCCCCACATCCCTCAACAGTGCATCCAGGACTGAGAACCAGAAGTCACAGCACGGCTGAAGTAGCAGACTCCTGAGAAACCCTGCAGTATCTTTTAATAGGTTTCAGATAACTAACCTTTAAAAATCAACTTAAGCAAAATGCTAGAGAAATTAAGATATTAAGTATAAATTAAGTATTTATGATGCTTAGAACCTGCTGTATAGAAAAAAATGATAATTGTGGGGTTTTTTGTCTTTAATCACATTTACTTATATATGTAATGCAATTCAAGACTACAGAGAAGTTACTTAATTGCCTAAGCTACTTAATGAAAGGTAGATTATTTAAAAATAAACTGGTAGAAGGATATTATTAATGAACTGTTAAACATAGTTCCTTGGGGAAATAAGCAAGAGCAATGTTTACACTGGAATTTTGAATAGTCTGGTTTTTGAAATGGTTTTCTAATTTTTAGGAGCTCTTCCAGAAATTGTACTAAAAGCTAAATTTATATAGGGAAAATTCAAACAAGTGCCTTTTAATATCTAATAACATAGATGTTATCAGTGAATAGAAAAATGGTCAAAAGACATGCAGCAGAAAAAAGACAGTGATGGGCAGAGATTTAGGATTGTCAATTCTAGGTTGTCAAAATCTAGGCTGTCAATAAGAATTCATAGGATATGGTAAGACTTATATGTAAATGAAAATGATAATGGAGAATGACATTCAATGGTAGCAAATCAAATGTTAAAATATTTCTCACTTCATATGACTTAGCTCTGTATTCCCGAGAATTGAGACTGGCAGTATTCTTTGGACGAATGACAGCAATGTATACATCTTCTATGTTTTCTGGATTTCCCATTGCTTTATAAAACAAATCCCTTGAAAGATTAAGTTAAAGGATACATAATTACCTTGAAAAACAAAAGAATAAAATGCTAATTTTTCTTAAAATATATATACTACCTAAAAGGCAAGCCAGAGATGACTGATTGTATTTTACCACTTAACTATTCAAAAGCCTTAGCTTATAATTTAAGATTTCCTTGGAGTCCCTTTTTCCTTTTCTATTAAAGGTAAAAAAAATTTTTAGTGGGGATACACATTTTCATAGGTCTTAATTGAATAAGAATCCACCTTTTGGACCTAAAAAAAGTGATATGATTATAAAATGTCTTGTAAAACTAGGTAAATTATGATTTGAAATAGTGTCGATCAGAATAATACACACTTAATTCCCATGAATTACACAAGTGAATATTATATTGTTCATAGTTTGGAAGCTGGAAATAGGATGCTGCCACTGACATTCTCTCCAGAATCTTTAGAAAGAACTTAGATATTTGACATTTTGATGAACTAAAGATAATTTATAATTTTCTTAGGAGGTGCCTACCACAGAGTCAAAAACATTTGGTCAGTTGATAAAAGCTTTCTGATGATGTAAAGAATACTTTCCATTTCCATTATCAATTCCCTAGATAATCCAAATTTTTTCTTCCAAATATATACACACACATTTTTTTCCCATACTAATTTTAAGTCTCCACTGGGCAATTTCCAGCAAGTAACTGAATTTTAAGTATTCTCTTGGTTGTTTAATAGTCCTGTCTCCTAAGTGCTATTTCTAATTTTTTTTGCGGCTAGACTAAAATGCATCTTTGTATTGAATATATTTCATTTATCTTTTTAAAAAAAGCTTCCCCTCATTTATTGCCAGCAAATTTCTAAAAGAACATCAAACAAGGAGTTTCTTTACTGACCATGTTGAGGTAAACCTTCAGTTTTTTTAAAGCCCATTAGGCATTAAAATGATCTGTTCATATTTAATGAGTTCCTACTGCTCCAACGCTCATAGAATAAAAAGAGATCATTTTTTTAAGGAAGGTTTATTACTGTCATTTGAGAGGAGATAGAGGAACTTACTCTATTTTCTCAACTGCAATTAATAGTCATTTCAGAACCTTTAATTCACATCCCTATAAAATAAAAAATGTCTTATAATTGGAAACTTCCATTAAAAAGAAATTCTTTTAAAATCCAGCAACTTTTGGCATTGTAAGTAAACATTAGCCTAAGATTAAAACAACCATTAAAATTATTGTACAAAAATGTTTAATTATTTAAATTTTAAATTTTATTTTAATTATAAAAATTTTCACTTATTTGTATCCAGAGAAACTGCAGATATTTCACAAGAGAAACTACTGTAAAACATTAGGATTGAGACATTTCATTTTGTGAAAAGTTTTAAGGACATCTTATTCACTCTCCATACCTCATGGGATTTTTTTCAGTTCTGTTTTTCCATAAGATCATTTAAAAAAATTAACTAATTAATTTTTATTGAAATATAGTCAATACACAATATTATATTGGTTTCAGGTATACAACACAGTAATTTCCATAAGGTCATTCTTAAAACCCACCTCACGCAACTCAGCTTCCTATACTAAGTGAAAAGGATAATCCCTTTTTCTGCTCAGCATTTTTATTTAGCAATTACTTTTCACCTCAGATAACAATAACTTCAAGATAATAAAATCTCACAAATTATAAATATGGATTCTTCCTTAAAGACTGCAAGCCTTCAGAAGACAGACATTGTATTGTGAATACACTGTGTACCACATATGGCACAACTGCAATAACTTTTTTCTGTTCAGTACCTAAAAGAGAAATCAAATAATTCTGTTTCCTAAATACAGTTTAAAGCAAATCAGTTTTTGTGATGGTCAACTCACAAATGCTTTATTTAATACTAGAAAAATGCTTTATTTAATACTCCTCTCTAGAATATTTAGTATTGCATAGTACCTTCAACTTTTAAAAGATAAACAAATGTGATGTAACAAAAAGACAAAACCATGAGGATTATAGTATTTTGTTTTTACACTATTTATTGTTAACATACCCTCCAAAGACTCTAAATATTGATTTTCAAGAAATATTCATACTTAAGCATTTGAAATATACATACTTCAGTAACACGAAAGAAGGAAACAAAGGCTTAAGTTAGGAAAAGAATAAAAACTACAAATTTATGAAGGCAAAACTGATAAAGCAGAAACACAGGCAAAGGGATTGGAAGTAACTTGAAATAAAATTAACAGAGGAAGGTATAACTAGAGTTCCATATGTTTAGACTGAGTTTTAGTTGAGGGTTCAACTAAAGTACAGGAAATATGTGGCATTTTGTTATATGGCTCATTCTATTCTGGAAAATGCTTAAACATAAATGATAATATGCTGCCTAAGTAGTGAGACCTTACAAATATATAGATGTGGTTTTCAGTTCAGGGTGGTACCAACGTGAGATCATTTGGAATATGTGGGGGCATTTCTGGTTGTCACTATGACTGTGGGTGGGGAGATGTACAAATGACATTTAATCCCATTGGCAGGTTTGTTAACATCTCTTTACTATGTTGAACAGTCCTGTTTAACAAAATGCCAATAATGTCTTTAATAAGAAACATTTGCACACGGGAAAGGCAGTATTTATAGAGAAGACAAGTAATGATTCTATAGCATCTTACTACGCTGATGGACAGTGACTGTAGTGGGGGGGGACTTGATAATAGGGGGTCAGTAACCATAATGTTCAAGTAATTGTACATTAATGATACCAAAATTAAAATAAATAATAAATAATAAATAATAAATAAAGTGCTCAAAGGAAAAAAACATTTGCTGTATTGAGTAGAGGTGGATAAAACTTAAAGTATTTTGTCATGGAGAAAAAGAGAAGATTCAGTATGTGAATACTGATATCAAAAATTTAGTAAGGAGAAGTGGCAAAATGATTTATCAGTTTGTAAAGTACATGGTAATAGAAGTGACCAAAAATGATCAGAAAGTGTATCTTTATAAGAACAAAAAAATGGAGCATTATATTGGGATAATGCTTAAGGTGTTCCTGAGACAGAAAATGATGCCCCTTTCTCCAACTGTAAGCAATGTTTCTCAACCTTTTAAAACCCATGCCAAATTTAAGTAACCAAAGCAAGCTAAACCAAAAAAATTTTACAGACCACAGAAGTGAAAACCGCTGATATTTTCTTTTTATCCCCTCTAGCCAAAATGATTTTATCAAGTTAAATTTTTACTGCTTTCATTATCCAAATATAACATTTAATATGCTTTTAAAATAATATGAATAGCTAACACCTATAATTATGTGCTAGACACTGTGCTTTACCTATATTAATTCATTTCACTCTCCCCCAAAATCTCATGAAGTAGGTATTATTACTGTTATCCCCATTTTACATAAGAAAAACTGGAGTGGCTAAATTATTTTGCTCCTTCCCCATTCTCCTGGAACAACTATTTGAAAGCATTATAACGCTAAAGAGAAGAGATGGCAACTAAATGCCAGTAAGAATTTCCATGCAGCGATTTGTAGACCATAAAACCTCATCCTTTTGCTACTCAAATTTGTTTTTAGTAATACAAAGAGTAAGTAATAATTAAGTAGAATAGGAAATAATCACTGGTGCTCCTTCTACTCAGCTTGCTTTCTTGTTGTTTCCAACCAATTCTACCACTCATCACTGATAATTTTCAAACTCTTATTTCTAAGTGACCCTCTATTCTATAATTTAAGACATTTGATAATCTTCAAATAGCTTTTGAAGGCAATTATACTAAATTTGGAGAACAGAGGAGGAATTACATAAAATTGCAATTGGTAACCAAATGAATTCCTACAGTGAACACCCAGTACATTTGGGGAGGTTTTGGGGAGCATGATTTCATCCGTAATAAATCTAAACATGCTATATAGACCAGCTGCTATTGTAGATCTACAACGCAATTCGAAAGGAGAAGCAACTAATGCATTAACATGGCGTTAAAAGCAAAAGATGATGAGATGAATTATGTTTTTATCTTGTTGTGAAAATTTTTGAGTTTTTGACGTTTTCTCCCAAATAAAACGAGGACATCAAAGCAGTTTCAGATGCAGAGAGAAGCATTTGTAAACAGAAACTGTTAAGACAAGCTCTCCAAGACGGGGAGACGGGAATGTTGGTGAGATCCTGTGTCAGGACAGCTAGATTAAAGATTTCTGGGGAAGCTAAAATACCATGGAGTAAAGCAAAGAAAGCTTAAAGTCTTGAAAGGTGGAGAACAGCGGAATGACAAGCTGTGAATCGCTTTCCCTGAAATGACAATCATGAACACTCTTCTTCCGCCACCACCCATCTACGTCCACTACCGGGAAAGGATGTGCTTAAAGAGCTACCACCCAGTGTGGCTTTAGTTTCTTGGTTTCTATTTGTATGAAATAAATTCCTTGCCTGGAAAAACTAGATCTGGAGATAGCTCAGCTTCCAACCTGTTTTCTTTCGCTGGAGTCTGGATCTTGCTCCTCCTTGTCTTACCTGTGCGGGAAACCCAATGGTCTAGCCTGGGCGGGCTGCGGAGCACCTCTGGGCCGCTACATTCAACTCACTGGATGGGACAGTCACCTGCGAGCGGGGGCCGTCACCGCTTTCTCATGGCTTCTTCCCTTCTCTTTCCCAGCGGCTTGGCCCAACTTCCTGTGACAGGAAACCCTCGGCCGTCAGCAGAAGCCGCCCAGCGTGTTCGGCCGCTGTCCCCACCACGTTCCACGAGAGTCAGAGAAACTCTTTCCTGCTGGCTTTTGACTTTCCTACTCCCTCTTCGCACCTCAGCACCATACGGCCCTCACTGCTTCCCGAAGCTAGATGATTCCAGATCTTCAAAGGCTTTGGCTCTCCAACTCGCAGCTACCGGGGCGAGGAAATCACTTCCGGGTTCACACCCCTGGCCGCCTCGCGGTTGGCGGCAGAAGAGTTTCCGGGTCGGCGGCAGAGCTCCTGCCGTCGGTGCTGCTTTTCGCTGGGGCTGCTGGCGGTTGACTTGGGGACTGAGGTGACGGCGGCAGCGGGCGCGCCAGCGGCTTGGCCAGAGGCTGGGAAGGGGAGGAGGGAGGCCCGGGTGGTGCGCGCGCACGCAAGACTGGAGCATGAGGCGGACTTGACCGCGAGGCGGAGGCAAGAGCCACCGCCCCCTCTTGCCCTCTCCCGAGCGAGGCGGCGCTACGGCCGGAGAAGCATGGGGGGCGCCCGCCCAATCTGAGCTTCGCGGAGGGCGTCCGGTTCACGGCGCGCGTCCACCGCGGGCCTCCAGCGCACACCCGCGGCCCCAGCAGCTTCGGTCCGGCGGGCGCACCCGAGCAGGCGAGGCGGGGGCGCCCGCCCGGGTGGGGAGGGTACTTGAGGTCACTAACTCGGCGTGAGAGGCTAGGGCTGCCACGGCGGTGGCCGAACTGCAGAGCTGCGGGGTCCACTCGACCCTTATCTTCAGCCCAGGAAGTAACCGTAAGTCTCAGTCTCGCCGTACGGATCTCTGAGGTTCTCAACCCATTTGGGGCTCGGAGTTCAGCTTTGTCTAATTAACGCGCTCCCGGGTCGCTTGCAGATGTGTCCCTCTCTAGTGAAGCATTGTCAGTCTGTCCCCATTCCTGAACAAACCACATTCTCTATCTGCCCCGAGGGGCTTTTCTTCCAGCGAATTTGCAAGCCTTCTGGTGGCCGTTGGGCGTCCCATCCTCCCCATCTAGATACATCTTTTTATCCCTTAGTCCTTAACGGATTTGTGTCCTCCCTTTTTCTGTTTGCATCCCGAAGCTTATCGCCTTCCCCACCCAACCTCTGAGACGTGGAAAACCACGGGTTCAGCCAATCTCAAAGCCTGGAAATGGATGAAAAGTGCTCTGCAGGGCTGTGATGGGTGGGGATAGGTGCAGATGGCTCTAGTGAAATTTTTGCAGCTTCTGCCACCAAAACAAAAGAGTGGGCCGCTCCCCTAGACCCTCATTCTTTTCCCGTCCTGTTTTCTGTATGTTGCTGTTTGAAGTCGCAGGAAATTGTAACTAGAGCTGTAATTAAGCATCTCCGGAGGAGGTTTTGAGAATTAGTCTTATGATCTCTGTTTACCCAGAATGGGCATATTGAACAGTCGTATTGAAATGAAGACCCATTCCAGAAGAGCTTTACTAATAGATCTGACAAGTGATTGTGAAAACAGAAGGCAAATGTTTCAAATATGTTTTAGATACCTTTAGGTAAGTTTTAGTGTTTTGGATTTACATTTCTTAATTTTCAAAGTGTGTGTGTACGTGTATGATGTGAAAATTTGTATTGGTAGGCTTTCTTTTAGCTTAAAAAAATACAAGTGATTTTTAAAGATCATGTCAGATATATTTGGTAAGATACTATTTTAAATCCTAAATTTCAGAGACCTTTTTGACTGATTTAGATCAACCACCTACAGATGTCACACACCTTGGTGCCATGACCTTCCTGCTTCTTAGTTTTAAAAAAAATTAACTGTGAAAATCTTCAATGTGTGTTTCCAAATTTTGGACTAGGCATTTTTTTTTCTCGTTAAAATGAATTTGGTTTTCTTTTTAAACCGACACTGCAGAACTTCCCAGAAATTCGATTAAAAAATAATTGCAATGCTGCTGCCTGTCAGTGACTGGACAATATCTCTTATGCATTTGATACTTTCAAGGCACTATAGGAAGTGAATCATAATTTAACAATATTTTTACTGTGCATATTGCAGGTTCTTTGTTATTCTGTAAATTCTTCTGTAATGTAGACTGGTATCTTTGGGCTTTTTTTTTCTGGAAAGATTGTCATTTTTTTTTTAAAGGTGGATGTGTGTAATGTTTTTTTATTTTGTTCTCAAAACCTTCTCCAGCAGTTGATTTCGTGCTGTGGTTTGATTTGTAACTTCACACTATTCAGATTTTAGTTTGAAATAGGCTAAGGAGATACTGTAGCTCCATTTCTCTCTGGAAATGTATAGTACTGGCTGTTTCAGAAACCAAGCACTGTACAGTTTAGTTTGTTACAAAGGGTGTGGTTTTTGCTTCTCATAAAATTGATCAGTTTCCCAATAAGAAGAGTGTGGTATTGTAGTGAGTCGATGGGCAATAACTTGGAAAATCTTTTTTTTTTGAGTCCACTGATCTCTGTTATCCTTGGAAGTAGGGTGGGGATGATGGGACTGTCTTTTCTCTTACACTTTTTCCCATGCCCATTGCACTGGGAATTTTGAGTTTTCAATATGGAGGAGTTCAGAAACCAGTGTGTGCTCTAACAGGTGGCTGCTGAGATGTGGGGGAAAAGTTTTGTTAGCTACTGTTTTGTACTCCTATTAGCACTGCTTGCTTTTGAGAGAGTGGATTTTCTTTTTTTCCTCTTCCTTTTCTGGATGTGCACTTGAATTTGTGAAAGTGAAATATATGTATTTATGACACATTTGTGGTTAAAAGTTCAAGCTAATGTTCATATATAGAGAGATAATATAAAAATAGATAATTATGAATTAAGTTTGAGTCTCCTTGAATGGAAACTAGAAAAGATTCTTCAGTCTTTGGGTACTTTTTCCCTCTTTGAGGATGCATAGAACGTTTATTTAGATGAAATTCTTAAATACTTCACTCTAATATTAGACTTTATATATTACACATTTACCAAAAAAGATTTGAGAATGGCTTGGTCATTCTGAGAGCAGTTTCTATGCATGGTTCTAAAAATGCTTAGATATTTTATTTCCTTTCTCAAAGTGACTTAGGAAATAGTGATTTTTGGACTCAAAGTTTATTTCTCAGACAACCTCAACCTTTTTTTTTCTTTTCCAGATAACTTACTTTCATACTCTTTCATCTCAGTAACCTTTATTGAATGTCTACTGTGTGTGTCAGGCACTGTGTTAGATTCTGGGACTACAATGATAAATAAATTAAGATTCCTTTCCTCAGTGAATTTGCCAGTCTAGATATTTTTGATTCTGTCTGTCTGCCTACAGACATCTCAATAGGTTTTGAAGTCACTTGGCTGTATTTCAGGTTTTTTCCCATCCTTTCTATAAGAATAAACACAATAAATGCCATTTATTGAGTGCTTACTTTGTGCCAGCCATCATGCTATGTGCTTTATATGCATTAGCTCATTTAATTCCTTCAACAATCCTAAGAAATAAGTATTTTATTTCCATTTAAAAACCACAGATTCTGTTAATAGTAATGCTGAATATTGTTTTACTTGTAATATGCTAGAAAAGATTTGACTTTAAAATTTCTCAATAAAAGAAGTTGTAATATAGTTATAACAATTTTTAATTCTCTCATATGCTTATTAGATTCTAATTTCATAAGCTATTAGTATCTTTTATTTTCTGAAGCAGATGAATATATACTATCAAAATGCAGTGTCCGGCTGTTGGGATTTAAACCTGTGAAAAGATAATTCTGAAGCTTATTATGTTTAACCATAACAATGGTCTTCAGGCGTATATAACTATTTTTTCTTCTAATTCAGCAATGGGATCATTTACTAAAAACTGCGTGTATTCTGCAGGGAGAATAGAGTGTTAAGAGTATTGAGTTATATGTAATTATTCAGTGTAGCATAATCTTTGATACTCAGGTGACTATTTTCTGATTAGAACAATTATTGGGGGGTAGATCTCCTATTAAAAGACATAACAATGACTAAATTATAAATGTGTTAGGTGCTGGGACCATGAAGATGAGTAAGTCAAGATTCCCTTTCTCATTGCACTATAAAATGCCTATTTATGAAGAGAAAAGAAAGTTCACTTAAAAACATTGAGAGGCTCTTCTCCAAATAGGCATAAAAACATTGCCCTCCTTGTTAAATGTATCCCCTCAGTATTGTAAAGTAAGGTATGTGCATATGTATATTAGCATACATATTAAGCCAAAGTTTTCATTCTATTTCCTGGCCACAGACAATCACTGATTATCATTTTTTCTAGCAGATGTTCTGTATCACATATTTATTTCAGATCAATTTCATACTTACAGAAAAGATGCCAGAACAATACAAGGAACTCCTTTATCCCTTCACTCAGATCTCACCACTGTAATATTTTACTGCATTTCTTCCATTGCCTGACCTCTTTCTGTCTCCATGCATTTTATGTGTGTGTGTATGTGTATATACATACATACATACCCATTATCATAGTCTTTCTCTGAACCTTTTGGAGTGAATTGCAGACATGGTGTCCCATCACCAATAAACACTACTCAAGAATAAGGCACCCTCTTATATAATCATTAGAAGACCAGCAGTGGTACAATACAACACTGCTATCTAGTCCAAAGAATCTATTCATATTTCATCAACTATCCCAACACTATCTCTCTTCATTTCTGGTCCAGGATTCCATCCAGGAATACATATTGTATTTAGTCATCATGTCTCTTCAGGCTTTAGCCTCGTTTTTCCCTGACTTTCATGACCTTGACAGTTTTAGAAAGTATAGGCCCTACATTCTGTAAGATGACCCTCAGCCTAGGTTTGTGTGCTATTTCCTGATGACTCAAATCATCATGCATCCCTGGTAGGAATACCACAGAAATGGGGTTGTGCTCTTCTCAGTGCATTGCATCCAGTCAGATGATGTCAAACCGTGCCACTATTGGTGATTAAAGCTTTGATCATATTGGAGTCCTTTTGTATTTGATCATACTTGTGGAGAGGTATTCCAAAGTTACACCAGCATCCTGTTTCTCATCAAATCTCCTCTCTAGCCTTAGTGTGGGTGAGTGATGACTCTCACCTGAGTCACTTTTATAATGATTGCCAAGTGATATTCTCTATTTCTATTATTCCTTCTGCATGTATTAGTTGGTATTTTATTGTAAGTTAGAACTTTACTTTCTACCCCATTTGTTTCTTGATTTAATAAGTAGAGACTCATGGATTTCTCTTTTACTTATGTGTTGTGATTTGGCACTATTGTTTTGTTGTTTAAATTGTCCCCTGTTTAGCCAGCAGGAGCCACTTCAACCTGGCTCCTATGCCTGTTTATCATGCTCCCGTTTTGTTCATTGTGAATGAATTCTGGTAGAACATGCTGTTCCTGGTTCATCTCGTACTTTGCCTGGTCTAGCCCTGGAATCAGCCATTTCTCCAAGGAGCCCTGTTTGGTTTTTGTTGGTGGTGGTGGTATGTAAAAACGGAGATCGAGGGGCTTAGTGTGCTCCTTGCTACTGGGTGTCATTGCTTATAGCAGTTATGAATGTATGACTGTGTGAGTGTGGTTCATATACACACACACACATAGAATAAACATACTCATATACACCCGTAATTATTTCTGTATTATGTATAATACATACCTGTGTGTGTGTATTATAAACCACAAGTCTGTTCCTATACTTCCAATTCCAGTCCAATACCCAAGGGATTTGTAGCTTTCTCCCTTCCCAGGTTTATAAATTCCTTCTCTGACAATAAGAAACTTGGCTTCACATTAACCTCCATATATTTATCATTTGCCAGTAGTTTTACTTACTTGCTCAGTGTGTTACCAGCCTTCGTGCCATGTAGACCATCTCCTCTCTGTATCTCCCTTTGCTGCTCTGCATCGTTGACTGCTGGGCATGCTAGCCTGTTCTTCTTTTGTAGATCCACAACCCCTCCTGGGCCCATAACTCGGTGCCACCATCTCTGGGCCAGTTGACTAACACCTCTCCTGGCCTTTCTAGCATGCCCTCAGTACCTTGCATCCTCAGCCAGCATGCGAACCACTTTTCATGGTCTGATATTTTTTTTACATTAAAAAAATTTTTATTTTGGTATCATTAATATACAATTACATGAGCAACATTATGGTTACTAGACTCCCCCCATTATCAAGTCCCCACTACATACCCCATTACAATCACCGTCCATTAGTGTAGTAAGATGCTATAGAATCACTACTTGTCTTCTCTGTGCTATACTGCCTTCCTCATGCCCCCCCCACCCGCCTACATTATGTATGCTAATCGTAATACCCCTCATTCCCCTTCTCCCTCCCTTCCCACCCATCTTCCCCAGTCCCTTTCCTTTTGGCAACTGTTAGTCCATTCTTGGGTTCTGTGAGTCTGCAGCTGTTTTGTTCCTTCAATTTTTTCTTTGTTCTTATACTCCACAGATGAGTGAAATCATTTGATACTTGTCTTTCTCTGCCTGGCTTATTTCACTGAGTATAATACCCTCTAGCTCCATCCATGTTGTTGCAAATGGTAGGATTTGTTTTCTTCTTATGGCTGAATAATATTCCATTGTGTATATGTATCACATATTCTTTATCCATTCATCAGTGATGGACACTTAGGTTGCTTCCATTTTTTGACTATTGTAAATAGTGCTGCGATAAACATAGGGGTGCATCTGTCTTTTTCAAATTGGGCTGCTGCATTCTTAGGGTAAATTCCTAGGAGTGGAATTCCTTGGTCAAATAGTATTTCTATTTTGAGTTTTTTGAGGAACCTCCATACTGCTTTCCACAATGGTTGAACTAATTTACATTCCCACCAGCAGTGTAGGAGGGTTCCCCTTTCTCCACATCCTCACCAACATTTGTTGATTTTTGTCTTTTGGATGTTGGCCATCCTAACTGGTATGAGGTGATATCTCATTGTGGTTTTAATTTGCATTTCTCTGATGATTAGCGATGTGGAGCATCTTTTCATGTGCCTCTTGACCATCTGAATTTCTTCTTTGGAGAAGTGTCTGTTCAGCTCCTCTGCCCATTTTTTAATTGGATTATTTGCTTTTTGTTTGTTGAGGTACGTGAGGTATTTATATATTTTGAATGTCAACCTTTTATCAGATATGTCATTTATGAATATTCTCCCATACTGTAGGATGCCTTTTTGTTCTATTGATGGTGTCCTTTGCTGTACAGAAGCTTTTCAGCTTGATGGTCTGATATTTCATTAGTTAATTTTTAAGTGTATTTCCAGGATTCACAGACATATGTACATGTGATGAAATATATACATA
The DNA here is from genome assembly GCA_032199065.1 of Smutsia gigantea. Classification (NCBI taxonomy): domain Eukaryota; kingdom Metazoa; phylum Chordata; class Mammalia; order Pholidota; family Manidae; genus Smutsia; species Smutsia gigantea. Next base: position 27,037 of record JAVSCE010008413.1, read on the forward strand.
ATTTCCCTACACACAGATGATAACATGCTATATTAAATGTTTCACATTTTATTTTTAAACAGTGATGTAGTATTATTTGTATGTGTATACATCCAGGTACACACACACCCTGCCTACCTGTGATAAAATGATTAACAACCATAAATTCCTCCCATCCTCACATGTATTCTCCTTTGCAAGGTGGCTTTGCTGATTCTCCTGTCTTGAGTCTTTGCTGGCCTTGAGATTTTCTTTGACCAGTGAATATGGTAGCAAGTAATGTGTGAGTTACGGAGCTTAGTTCTTAAGAGGCTTTCAAGGAATGCTTTCCTGCAACTACCATGTAAGAATGCTCGTCCAGCCTATAGGAGGAAGAGAGATCTCTTGGAAGAAAACCAAGATGCCCCATTTAACAGCATCAACCAGCAGACATGAAAGTGGTCTTAGACCTACTAGCCTAGTTGATCCTTTAGGTGAATGCACCACAGAGGAACCAGAGGGGAAAACAGTGAAGAAAATGCCCAGCCAACCTGTGGAATTGTGAGAAATGGCATACTGTTTTGAGGCACTAAGTTTGATATGGTTTGTTCTGTAGTAATAGATATGTGTTCATATCTGTGTTGATTTTGGACATCTAGTTTTTTTCTAGTCTTCTATTACAAGCAGTATTCCAGTGAGTATCTTTACACAGTGTGTGTATACATTACACACTACTTTAATTTAAATAATGACAGGTTATTTTCCAGAAATGTTAACACAATTCTTATTGCCATCATTAAAGTTTGAGAGTAACTATTTCCCCCACAAACTGTCACTGATGTTTTTCTTTGACATTGATTAAAATGTTTTTTTATTGAAGTATCATTGATATACAAAGCAAGTACAAAATACAGTGGTTCAACAGTTACTCATATTATTAAATCCTCACCCGGACTAGTAGTTACTGTTTGTCAACACAGAAAGATGTTACAGAATCATTGGGTATATTTTCCATGCTGTACTACCATCCCCATTATGATTGAGAATTTTTATGCCCTTCTAATCACTCTCATCCTCCCCATCCTCCCACCCCAACCACCAGTCTATGAGTCTACTGCCGTTTTGTTAATTTTGTTTTGTTTTGTTTTTGGATTCCACAAATAAGTGAAATTTTGTGGTATTTGGTTTTCTCCACCTGGCTTATTTCATTTAGCATAATACCCTCTAGATCCATCCATGTTGTGGCAAATGGCAGGATATCTTTTTTATGGCTGAATATTCCATTGTGTATTTGTACTGCATCTCCTTCATCCATTCATCTATTGATGGACACTTAGGTTGCTTCCATATTTTGGCTATTATAAATAATGCAATGATAAACATAGGGTCCATATGTCTTTTTGAATCAGGGATTTTTTTTCTTTGGGTAAATTCCTAGATAGAAGTGGAATTACTAGGTCGTATGGTATTTCTATTTTTAGTTTTTTGAGGAATCTCTGTACTGCTTTCCACAGGGGCTGTACCAATTTACATTCCCACCAACTGTGGGAAGGTTCCCATTTCTCCACATCCTTGCCAATACTTGTTATTTCTTGTCTTTTGGATAGTGGCTATTCTCACTGGTGTGAGGTTATATCTTATTGTGGTTTTGATTTGCATTTCCCTGATGATTAGTAGTGTGGAGCATCTTTTCATGTGCCTGTTGGTCATCTGTATTTCTTCTTTGGAGAAATGTCTGTTCAGGTTCTCTGCCTATTTATCTTTTTTTTTTTTTATCGGGTTAATTTGTTTTCTTGGTGTTGAGGCGTATGAGTTCTTTATATATCTCAGATGTTAACCCCTTGTCAGATAAATCATTTACAAATATTAAAATGGCTTTTTGAAAGTTTCTTATTGCACTTAATTCTGCATTTTCCTAACTACATATGAAGCTGGGCATCTTTTGATATATGTATTGCTCCTTTGATTTTTCAGTTCTATGAATTGCTTATTCATATCTTCATTCATTTTTTCATATTGGATTTTTTAAATCAATTTCTTCATTCTGTTTGATAAATTATGGATATAATCCTTTAGCTTTGCGTACAAATACGTTTTGTCAGCCTATCTTTTGTTTTTTGTGTTAATTTATGGTATCATTATGATACATTTTTCTTTTGGTATTTATATAATTGTCTATTGTTTTCTCTATGGCTTCTGACATTCCTGTCCTGAGAATATCTTCATCCTATGCTTAGCTATACAAACTTCTCCCTAAATTTTCTTTTAACTTTTATTGTCTTTCCTGTCAGTTAGGAATCATATTCAGTTGCTCTAGAAATCCAAAAACAAGTGTTATAAACAAATTAAGGGATCATTTTTCTAAGTAATGAAAAATTAGAGGTAAACCGTCAAGGGCTGTTATGGTGATTCCACAATGCTATCAAGAATGCAGGCTCATTTGCCTTTTTTGTTTAGTCATCCATAGCAGGTACTTGTTAACTTTTGGTTCCAGGATGGCATTCCAGACTGATAAGCAATTTCTTTCTATTTCTTCTTTCATCATCCATGGCTCTGCTTATTTTAACTTAGGATCAAATCCAGTTTGGTGACTGTAACATCTGCGAATGGGACCAAAACAAAGCAGGCCCCTATAATAGCAAGTTCCTGTGAAATATTTTTCTGTTCTTTGAAAAAAATAATGCTGATTTTTCTTTGTGTCATAATAAGTGTGTGTACAGAGTATGCCCAACCCCCCAACGAATCTTTGACCTGTTGGCAACCATAGTGTTTTGTTTTGTTTTTTAGTGTTATTTATAAGCAAACTGGGAAATAAATATGATTGTAGTCCCAAATTGGAAACTAATGTTGAGAACATAGGACTTTAGCATTACATTCAATCAATAATATTAATAAAGGTGTTTAATATGCCAGTAACTATGGTAAGCAGTGGATATAAAACTGAATATGGTGTGATTCTCCTTGTCCTCAAGTTTACCAGATAGTTGGGAAGCAGATTAAACATTTCATTATAGAATTAGATGGTAAGTTGAGTGCATTATCAAGTTAGGACATCTAACTATGTTAGCTGAAGGTGAAGAACTGTGATAGGGAATTTTGATAGAGAAAATGGCTTCTTAGTTGAGACCTAAATGACTAGTAGGAGTTAGCCTATTGAGGAGGAGCTGGTAGGGGGGTGGGAACAATGTTCCAGGAGCATTGCCTGGCAGTTCTGAGTTACAAGAAGAGATAGGTTGTGATGAGATAAATTCTGGCTTTGGCAGGGACTTTTCCTTAATTCCCTAAAAGCTGGGAGCCTTGGGAAGGTTTTTAAATTGAATTGGATGAGATCAGATTTGTCTTTTGATAAAGTTAAGCTAGTTGCAGGGGGTGGAGGGCTGCTTTTGGGGTGGGATTTGGAAGAAAGAGCACCTATTAGGTAAGAAGTTTATTAAAATCTATTCTATATTAGTTAAGTAAATAGTTGTTGAGTGCCTATGGAAACACAATGCCAGCGGGGAGAGGGAGGGAGCACAGAGATATATAAAACATAACTCCTATTCTCAAGGAGTTTGTATTTTAAAAACTGAAAGCTAGATATAAACAATATGAGGCAGCATACTAGTATGGTTTCTATCCTATAAAATGAGGGCAGGTAAGGACTAGAATTAAATGCGAACCCAGAAGATCTTCATGGCTCCAGAGCCCATATTCTTCCCAAGTATACTGTGTTGCCTTCCATAGCACTTATTTCCTCTTAAATTATTTAATTACCAGTATGTTACTTGTAAGTTACCTCAGAACCCCCTGTGAACTAAGACTGGAGTATAATTAAAATGGTTTTCAGCTTGGGACACAGAGTATCAAAGGAGCTCCACTCTGGCATTTTCCTGACAGTCTCTGTGTTGGATGGAATATAACGAGGAAGATAAATGTTGGTCTGAAAACTTGGCCACATTACCTGAATGAAAGAGTTGCTGTCAACAGTCTTAAGATTAGCTTCTGGGAAAATTAGTATTGAACTGATAGGACAGTGGGAGACAAGACTGGCATGGCATGCCATGTTACGTGGTTACTGAATAGGATTTTTATTATTATTAAGGGTCTTTCTTCCATAGTTAATATATAGAGCAAGGAATAAGAAAAGGGCACAGACTGCCAACAAATAAATAAAATGATGATGGTTTTTGATGATAAATTTATTTCCAGAAAAAGCCATTGTAAAGATTATTCTCTTTTTCAGTCTTTATAGCACCTCACTCTCTGTAAATCTATTAAACTAAATATTTTGATTCAGGTCAGATAAAGATTGCTGGAGATAATAAATTTATCCTTTAGTGTCTCTCTACTTCTGTGGGGATGTGCTTGCCATGAGATCTCTCCAGGCTTCAGTTTTCTCACATGGAAGTTGATGCAGTTGGATAAAAAATCTTCTGAGGGTTCTTCTGTTCTAAAATGTGACTTGACATGAAATACTCAGAATTACTTTAAAAGTTACGATATGGTATTCTGATTGCATACCTTTTCTATAGAGTAAACACATTACCTTTTCTATAGAGCAAAGAATACTAGAAACGAAGGATAAAGGTATCATAGAATGATGGAAAACAAGGAAACTCAGAAGAGGTACTTCTGATATTTTAACTATTCAAAAATCTTTATGGGTTAAATGCCAAATACATATGGTAATCAGAAGTGAAAAGTAATGAAGTTCCTCTGTTCAAGGATTTTATAGCCTATTAGCCTTTAAACTGGCATTCTTTGAGAGAACTGAACACTTAAGTGTTCTAAGCCAGAGGTTCCTGAAGTTTAGCATGTATCAGAATCATTGGGAGGGCTTGTTAATGCACAGATTCCTGGGCCCCACCACCAGAGTATCTAATTTAGTAAGTCTGGAGTGTAACCTGAGAACATTGATTTCTCACAAGTTCCTAGGTGCTTCGGGACTGGTATGTATTGTGGAATTAATTTCTTTTTTATGTCTGTAGAATGTTCCTAGTTGCATACAAACATCAGGAATATTTTTTAAATAGTTCCTCAGATCCTTTTTCTGTGTTCATAGTTCTTCAGATGAGGAACTCTGATGGGGAGATAATAAAATGAATGAAATTAACTATAATTCTGGAGGCAGAGAAAAGATGGCGGCATGAGTAATGTGGCGGAAATCTCTTCCCAAAACCACACGTATTTAGAAAATACAGCAAATACAACTATTCCTAAAAGAGTGAAGAAAAGTAACAGTACACCAGCCAGTCTACATCTGGGAGAAATCAACATCTCATGGAAAAGGGTAAAAGTAAAAAGCCGTGACACAGCGGAACCCAAGCACTCCCCCCACACCAGCTCACTGGTGGGAGGAAAAGAATCAGAGTCGGGAGAGAGAGGAAGCATAGGACTGCTAAATACCCAGCCCTAGAAATCTACCCCGGGAGCACAAACCCACATTGCATGGTGCTCTGGAGATTAGAGGGGCTGAAAAGAAATGTCTCAGCCTAAGATTGAGAACAGGTTCCCAAAACTGGCTGCCCTGGAACAAAAGAAAAGCAGGCACTTTAAAAGACTTCTCAACACTCAGAAGGCTGCTGAGGGGCAAGGGTTTAGAAGAAGGAACAGGTGGACAAAATCATCCTGCCACACTCAGCCCAGCAGGCTGGGAACTTTTAGGAGCTTCAGGCACCCTATACCCCTGGTTGGCAATGCTGCCCCAAAGCCCCTCACCGTGATAAGCAGTCTGCCACTCTTCCTCCCCACTGTCATCTGCACACAAACTGGCTGACCTGCCATTGCTGCAGACCAGCCAGAGAGCAGCCCTGCTGAGAGCAACTACACAGATTAATGCAGAGGATTCTCCTGCACGCCGCTAACCAGCCCAAATCTAGAGGCTGCTCCCTGCGCGCAGTTAACCAGCACAGACAACAGAGACACCAGTTGAGACCAGGAAACACGAAAGGGCTTTGTTCTCATGGCAGAACCCACGCAGCTTGCCTGGGACCCCTGACATCGCCCTAGGCCATCGGGAGGGCTACTCCACCATGGAAGTTTGGGGTATTAACACAGAGGCCGCTCCCTGCCCACTGTTAAATAGCACAAACAGCAGAGACAGGCACGGCAACCAGCAGCAGGAAGGGACTGTGTCCTCCCACCTGAAACCCTCACCATTCGCCTGCAAACACATCGCTCCAGGACTATGAAAACGCAGAAGAACCTTGTTCAGAATCCATCAAACACCAGAAAGAGGGCTCATAAGACTGAAATCACCAATCTTCTTGAAAAAAGAATTAAAAATAAAAGTCATAAGCATGCTGATGGAGCTACACAAAAATATTGAAAAGCTAAGGGAGAGAATAACTGAAATGAAACAAACACTGGAGGGATTTAAAAGCAGATTAGGTGAGGTAGAGGAGAAAGTAAATGGAATCAAAATCAGAGAACAGGAATAGAGAGAAGCTGTGGGAGAGAGAGAAAAAGGATCTCTAGGAATGAAAGAATATTAAGAGAATTGTGTGACCAATCCAAATATTTGCAATATAGGGGTACAGGAAGAAGAAGAGAGAGAAAAAGGGATAGAAAGTGTCTTTGAGTAGGTAATTGCTGAAAACTTCCCCAATTGGGGGAAGGAAATACTCTCTCAGGCCATGGAAGTCCACAGATCTCCCAATACAAGGGACCCAATGAGGAAAACACCAAGACATATAATAATTAAAATGACAAAGATTAAGGACAAGGAAAGAGTATTAAAGGCAGCCATAGAGAAAAAAGATCACCTACAAAGGAAAATCCATCAGGCTATCATCAGACTTCTCAGCAGAAATCTTACAGGCCAGAAGGGAGTGGCATGATATTTTTAATTCAATAAAATAGAAGGGCCTCAAACCAAGAATAGTCTACCCAGCGAGGTTATCATTTAAATTTGAAGGAGGGATTAAACAATTCCCAGATAAACAAAAATTGAGGGAACTTACCTCCTACAAAATAATCTCTGCAGTTTATTTTAAAGGGACTGCTCTAGATGGAAGTGTGCTTAAGCTAAATAGCTGTCACCAGAGAAAATAAAACCACAACAAAGTAGACCAAATAAATACTAACCAAAATTAAATCAGCTGCCCACAAAGTAAGTCAAGGGATACATAAAGACTACAAAATATGACACCTAACATGTAAAGAGTGGAGAAGGAAGAAAAACAAAATAAAACAAAAGAATCAACAGACTGTTTATGATAGCATACTAAGTGAGTTAAGGTAGACTGCTAGATAGTAAAGAAGTTTCCCTTGAACCTTTGATAACCACAAATCCAAAGCCTGCAATGGAAGTAAGTATATATCTATCGATAATGACCCTAAATGTAAATGGACTGATTGCACCAATCAAGACACAGAGTTACAGAATGGATAAAAAAGCAAGACCCATTGATATGCTGCCTACAAGAGACTCACTTCAAACGCAAAGACATACACAGACTAAAAGTGAAGGGATAGAAAAAGATAATTTCATATAAACAATAGGGAGAAAAAATCAGTTGTTGCAGTACTTGTATCAGACAAAATAGACTTCAAAAAAAAAGTAAAAAAACACAAAGAAGGACATTACATAATGATACAGGGGTCACTCCAACAAGAGGATGTAACTGTTCTATGTATCTACATACCCAACACAGGATCACCTACATATGTGAAACAAATACTAACAGAATTAAATGGGGAAATAGAATGCAATGCATTCATTTTAGGAGATTTCAACACACCGGTCACTCTAAAGGACAGATCAACTGGACAGCAAATAAGGAGACACATGCAATGAACAAGACATTGCAACAGATGGACCTAACAGACATCTATAGAACACATTACGCCAAGCAGCAGGATACCCTTTCTTCTCAAGTGCACATGGAACATTTTTAAGAATAGACCATGTCCTAGGCTACAAAAGAGCCTCAGCAAATTCAAAAAGATTGAAATTGCATCAACCAACTTCTCAGATCACAAAGGTATGAAACTAGAAATAAATTGTACAAAGAAAAGAAAAAGGCTCGCAAACACATGGAGGCTTAACAACATGCTCCTAAATAATCAGTGGATCAATGACCAAATTAAAACAGAGTTCAAGCAATATATGGAGACAAATAAAAACAACAGTGAAACACCGAGCTTCTCTGGGAAGCAACAAAGGCAGTTTGAAGAGGAAAGGATTTAGCAATCCAGGCCTATTTAAAGGAAGAACAATCCCAAATGAATGATAGACTAAAGTCACAATTATTGAAACTGGAAAAAGAAGAACAAATGAGGCCCAAAGTCAGCAGAAGAAGGGACATAATAAAGATGAGTGAAGAAATAAATAAAATTGAGAAGAATAAAACAAAAAAAATCAATGAAACAAAGAGCTGGTTCTTTGAGAAAATAAACAAAATAGATAAATCCCTAGCCAGACTCTAATAGAAAAAGAGAATCTACACACATAAACAGAATCAGAAATGAGAAAGGAAAAATCACAACAGACCCCACAGAAATACAAAGAATTATTAGGGAATACTATGAAAATCTCTATGCTAACAAACTGGATAACCTAGAAGAAATGGACAACTTCCTAGAAAAATACAAACTTCCAAGACTGACCAAGGAAGAAACAGAATATCTAAACAGACCAATTACCAGCAACGAAATTGAATCGGTAATCAAAAAACTACCCAAGAAAAAAAGCCCCAGGCCAAATGGATTCACCGCTGAATTTTTTCAGACATATAGAGAAGACATAATACCCATTCTTCTTAAAGTTTTCCAAAAAATAGAAGAAGAGGGAATACTTCCAAACTCATTCCATGAAGCCAGCATCACTCTACTACCAAAACCTGGCAAAGACCCCACAAAAAAAGAATATTACAGACCAATATCACTGATTGACATAGATACAAAAATAGTCAACAAAATATTAGCAAACTGAATTCAAAAATACATGAAGAGGATCATACACCATGATCAAGTGGGATTCATCTAAGGGATGCAAGGATGATACAACACTAGAATATACTTCAACATCATCCACCACATCAACAAAAAGAAGGACGAAACCACAAGAACATCCCCACAGATGCTGAAAAAGCATTCAACAAAATTCAACACCCATTCATGATAAAAACTCTCAACAAAATGGGTATAGAGGACAAGAATGTCAACATAATAAAGGTCATATATGACAAACTTACAGCCAACATCATACTTAACACGGAGAAGCCGAAAGCTTTTGCTCTAAGATTGGGAAGAAGACAAGGATGACCACTCTCCCTACTTTTATTTAACATAGTACTGGAGTTCCTAGCCACGGCAATCAGACAACACAAAGAAATAAAAGGCATCCACATTGGTAAAGAACAAGTTAACCTTGTTTGCAGATATCACTGCATCATGTCACTGTTTGCAGATGACATGATATTGAACATAAAATATAGGCATAAAGGAGGGGGAGGAGAGTGCCTACTTGTTTTCAGAACTAATATCTGAAATCAGCAAAGTTGCAGGATACAAAACTAATACACAAATCAGTTGCATTCCTATACACTAACGATGAATAAGCAGAAAGAGAAATCAGAAAAACAATTCCATTCACAATTGCATCAAAAAGAATAAAATTCCTAGGAGTTAACCTAACCAAGGAAGTGAAAGACCTATACCCTGAGAACTACAAGAAACTTTCCAGACAAATTAAAGAGTACAATAATAAATGGAAATTCCTCTGATGCTCTTGGCTAGAAAGAGTTAATGTCAGAATGGCCATCCTGCCGAAAACAGTGTACAGATTCAATGCAATCCCTATCAAAATACTGACAACATTTTCCATGAACTAAAACAAATAGTTCTAAAATTCCTATGGAATCATAAAAGACCCTGTATAGCCAAAGCAATCCTGAGAAGGAAGAATAAAGTAGGGGAGATTACACTCCCCAACATCAGGCTCTACTACAAAGCCACACTAATCAAGACAATTGCTAATGGCACAAGAACAGAACAATAGACCAGTGGAACAGACTAGAGAGTCCACATATTAATCCAAGTATATATGCTCAATTAATACATGATAAAGGAGCCATGGATATGCACATTGGGGGAAATGACAGCCTCTTCAACAAGTGATGTTGGCAAAAATGTACACCTACATGTAGAGAATGAAATTGGATTACTGTCTAACTGAATACACAAAAGTAAACTCGAAATGGATCAAAGACCTGAATGTAAGTCAGAAACCATAAAACTTAGAAGAAAGTGTAGGCAATACTGTCTTAAATATGAACAATGTAAACATGAACAACTTTTTCATGAACATATCTCCCTGGGCAAGGGAAACAAAAGGAAAAATGAACAAGTTGGACTATATCAAACTAAAATGCTTCTCTACCGCAAAGGACACCATCAATTGAACAAAAAGGTATCATACAATCTAGGAGAATATATTCATAAATGACATATCCGATAAATTGACATCCAAAATTATATATAAAGAGCTCACATGCCTCAAAAACAAAAATTGAATAACCCAATTAAAAAATAGGCAGAGGAGCTGAACAAACAGTTCTCCAAAGAAGAAATTCAAATGGCAAACAGGAACATGAAAAGATGCTCCACATCACTAATCATCAGACAAATGCAAATTAAAACCATAATGAGATATCACCTAACACCAGTTAAGATGGCCATCATCCAAAAGACAAACAACAACAAATGTTGGCAAGGATGTGGAGAAAGGGGAACACTCCTACACTGCTGGTGGGAATGTAAATTAGTTCAACCATTGTGGAAAGCAGTGTGGAGGTTCCTCAAAAAACTAAAAATACAAATACCATTTGACCCACTAATTCCACTTCAAGGAATTTACCCTAAGAATGCAGGAGCTCAATTTCAAAAAGACATATGCTCCCCTATGTATATCACAGCACTATTTACAATAGCCAAATAATGGAAGCAACCTAAGTGTCCATCGTAGATTAATGGATAAAGAAGGTGTGGTACATACAGTGGAATATTATTCAGCCATAAGAAGCAAACAACTACGACCATTTGCAACAACATGGATGGAGCTAGAGGGTATTATACTCAGTGAAATAAGCCAGGCGGAGAAAGACAAGTACCAAATGATTTCACTCATCTGTGGAGTATAAGAACAAAGCAAAAACTGAAGGGACAAAACAGCAGCAGACTCACAGAACCCAAGAATGAACTAACTCTTACCAAAGGGAAAGGGACTGGGGAAGATGGGTGGGAAGGGAAGGATAAGGGGGAAAAGGGGCATTACGATTAGCACACATGATGTATTAGGCGGCATGGGGAAGGCACGATAACAGAGAGAAGACAACTAGTGACTCTGTAGCATCTTACTATGCTGGTGGACTGACTATAATGGGATATGTAGTGTGAACTTGATAATGGGACTCTCATAACCACAATATTGCTTATATAGTTGTATATTAATGATACCAAAATGAAAAAAAAGTAAAAAAAAAATGGCAGAGCATCTGAACAGACAATTCTCCATAGAAGAAATTCAGATGGCCAACAGGCACATGAAAAGATGCTCCACATCACTATTCATCAGAGAAATGCAAATTAAAACCACAGTGAGATACTGCTTCACAGAAGGTAGGATCGGTAACATCCAAAAGACAAACAACAACAAATGCTGGCAATGATGTGGAGAAAGGGAAACCCTCTTACAGTGCTGGTGGGAATGTAAATGAGTTCAGCCATTGTGGAAGGCAGTATGGCCGTTCCTCAAAAAACTAAAAATAAAAATAACATTTGACACAGGAATTCCATTCCTGGGAATTTACCCTAAGAAAGCAGGATCACAGATTCAAAAAGACATATCCACCCCTTCGTTTATTGCAGCACTATTTACAATAGCCAAGATATGGAACTAACCTAAGTGTCCACCAGTAGATGAATGGATAAAGAAGATGTAGTACATATACACAGTGTAATATTATTCAGCCATAAGAAGAAAACAAATCCTACCATTTGGAACAACATGGATGGAGCTAGAGGGTATTATGCTCAGTGAAATAAGGCAGGCAGAGAAAGAGAAGTGTCAAATGATTTTACTCATCTCTGGAGTATAACAACAAATCAAAAACTGAAGTAACAAAACAGCCGCAGGAGGGGCTCAAGATGGTTGCGTGAGTAGAGCGGCGGAAATCTCCTCCCAAAACCATATACATTTTTGAAAATACAACTACTCGTAAAAGAGAGACCAAAAGGTACAGTACAACAGCCAGGCTACATCTACATCTGCAAGAACTCAGCATCTCACAAAAAGAGTAAGATACAAAACCATGACCGGCGGGACCTGAGCACTCCCCACACCCCAGCTCACCGGTGGAAGGAAAAGAACCAGAGTGGGGAGGGAGTGGAAGCACAGGATTACTAAATAATCAGCCCTAGTAATCTGCACTAGGAGCACAGACACACATATTGTGTGGTGTACTGAATATTAGAGAAACGGAAAAGTAAAATCTGACAGTGCGAGTGGGTCCCCACAGCCGGCTCCCCGGGAGAAAAGAAAAGTGGGCATTTTTTAAAAGTCTTAAAGGGACAAGGGCTTAAGAGCTGGAAAAAATGACCCTGGCACACTCAGCCCAGCAGGGTGGGAATCTTAAGGAAATTCACACACTCTACCCCCTGGCGGTTATCGCAGCCCAGAAACCCCTCACGGCGATAAGCAGCCTGCCATTCATTCCCCCAAGCTGGTGCTGCAAGGAAAGTGGCTGACCCGCC
>JAVSCE010008414.1:0-22267 GCA_032199065.1 Smutsia gigantea
CAATCCAGTTTATCTTCTTACTCAAAATGGTTTTAACTTCTTCATAAGTACTTTTTGAAAGCTTAGATCGAGTACAGTCCTGGTTTGCAATCAAATGGTATTTTTCAAAGCAGTCTTTATGGCCCCTTAATGAACTGGAGTGCAAGAGATTAGATTTTGGTATTCCCTCAATATTTAGCTCAAAACAAACGTGGCAGAAGGAGAGTGTTTCTTTGTCTGTATCATTGATACATAATCTTTTATTAGTTTCAAGATCACAACATGTGGCTCACTAGGGACCCACGTTGTTAAATCCTCGTCCCCATCAGAGCAGCTACTATTCGTCAGTCCCTCCCCACCCCCTGGTGACCACCTGGCCCTGCTCAGTGTCTATGAATCCATTGTTTTCTTCATTTGTTTTCTTTCGTTTTTAGATTCCAGAAATAAGTGAATTCAGGAATTTGTCTTTCCCGGCCTGGTTTATTTCACTGAACATAATACCCTCTAGGTCGATTCATGCTGCAGTTGGCAAGGCTTCGTTTTCTACGGCTGAATGACATTCCACTATGTACATGTACCACCTCTTCTTTACCCATTCATGTACTGATGGACACTTAAGTTGGTTCCGTATCTTGTTATTGCAAATAGTGCAGCAAAAGCTAATGAGAAGGGGAGTGGGAGGAGTGCTCCGGGGAGCTGAGGGTGATGTTGGGTTAGATGCTGATCATGCGCTGGCGGATAACTGAAAAGTGGAGGGGGAAGGGTGCTGGGTGAGCTGACGGGTTGATTCGAGGAAGCACATGCGTCAGCGGATAAAGGAAAAGAGGAGGAGGAGCCGTGCTGGGGACTAGCTGACGGTGGGGTTGGTTTAGGAGAGGCACACTTGCTGGCGGATATGAAAGGGGAGCGGGAGGGTTGCGGCAGGGTGAGCTCACTGGGGAGGGATTTGGATTTTGCTGAGGCTGTTGGGGAGGAGGACGTCAGCTGAGACAAGCTTGTCAACAAGGGGAAAGGAGTGGGTAGAGGCACAGAGGCACAATGTTGTCAGGGTAGGGGCAGGGGATTTAGAGGGTTTTGTTCAGCGAGAATGATTTTAAGAGAGGAGACAGTGATACAGGGACCTGGGCTTAGACAGAATAGGGTGAAGAGCTCTGGAAAAAGTAAGGCAGAATATTTACAGACAGAGCATTGTAACTACATGCAAGGAAATTCCCCTACCAAAACTGTATTAAATATTAAGCTCTGGAGTCATTCTTCAGTGATATCAGTTAATATTCCCCAGAAAAAGAAGAGTAGCACATGTTTTTATTATGCTAATAATTTTTAATCATGTGTAAGATTCACCTTAGCATGCTAAAAGCCCAGGTCTACATGCTGTCTTTCCTCCAGATCTGATGAAGCGATTTTTCAAACTGGATAACTAATTTAACATGCACGCCCAGCAGTAAACAACATAGTAAAAAGCAGGAATGATTCTACTTTAAAGATTGTATTTTAACACCCAGGAAGTTAAGAAGATTCTTAACTTACTCTTTAGCAAACAGACAATAACTCAGGCCACCTTGGAGGCTGGGAAGGCAGCCTTATTTGATGTCCTCCCAGACCAAGATGCCAGTATCCCAGAGAGATATCAAAGCAGGAAATTTCCCAGGAAATTTCTTAAGTTAATTCTAAATATTCAGGGACCACTTAACAAGTCCACACCCCTAAGCCTTTTTTCACATTCCCCCAAATCCTCAGCTGTCTATAAAAACCTAGACAACGCACCACTATGGGTTCTCTTGTCCCCTCCTGGTGTGAGTCAGGAGCTCTGTTCTCTCACTGTATCTCTCAGTAGAAGCCTCTCCCTGTCTCTCCTACCTTGGGTGTTTGCTGAGTTCATTCTTCAACTCTGCAAACAAGAACCACGGCATGAAGGGAAGAACAGAGGGAGGGTTGCTTGCAGAAGGTGAAAAAGCCTTCGATATAGGGGACCACTGACCATTTGCCAGTCCTCTGGAGAAAGATATTAAGGTCTCTGAGAATTTTGAAATCAAATGTGCCCTCAACTAGCCATCGTGACCACATTGTCGAGTTTATATTGAGGACATGTGGAAGTAAAAGACCAGTTTTTTTGGTTTAATATCTCCTTTTAATCCTAATTGGGAAAGACTACAGAGGGGAGAGCTGAGGGGATGTCTTCCAATGTCTCTTAGGGGTAACTGCCCCTTGTGGGAGGGTGAGAAAGGGTGGCCGGGGTTTGGGAAGCATGCTACCGGGGTGTCTTGCTGCAATTGGTTTCCTACCCAGCAGCTCCTGAAACCCAACTGTCCTGCACCCCCACAGGAAGCGTCCCCCCAGTCAGAGCACAGGAGGTCCCCTTGTGTTGTTCTCAACTGGAGAACAGAGAGGAGGGAAAACAAAAAGGAAAGGGTACCTGGACCAACATTCTCTTGGTGCCAAGAGAAAGCCAATGAGGCCGAAATCTCCCCCTCCTGGAATTGCGGCTGGTGCAGGATGTGTAGATTGGGGCCTGGCAAGACGGTCCCTTGACTGGGGTTGGCTAAGGGGTGTTGGGTGATGGAGGGAAGGTAAACGGGGTGAGACACAGGAGGCTCTCAGGATCTGGGTGTCAGCCAAGGACAAGCTGTCTCCCAGGCTGCAGAAGATCCCTTGCTCTCGGGTCCCGTTCCCCGGTCTCGCACTGTGTGAGAGGAGAGTGAGTGCGAACTCAGCTGTCCAGGCAGGTTTCTTACTGAACCCGAGAGGGACCCCTCTGTGCTGGCCAGCACAACAAAGGAAAGGAAAGGGTCTCTAGCAGCTCAAGGGGCGTTTTATGGCCAGAGCTTTTTGAGGGGAGGGGTCAGGGGAAAAAAGGTCTTCTAGCTGGCGGACATGTCCTCTGGAGGATGCTTGGAGCCTCAGTAAGATGAAATCCAGGTGTCTCTCGGACGGTGGGTGGGCTTATTCAAAAGGCAGTATTCAGGTCCGGATTGTATCACAGATGACACCACAGCCAAGGGGGTCGCAGGGTTCGAGTCAGAATCCACTGACTCCCGGATTTGCCAAATGAGACAGTGGCAGGACATGAATGAGTTTCTAGGTGTGGGGACACCCTGGGACCCTGGGGATCATGAGGCTGAGATGCCCTCACCCAGATTCCCTGAGTGATGCTGAGAGCTGTATCTCAGTCCTAACATCTCCCTGTGTGTATTTACCTCTCTGAACCTCAGTTTCTTCATCTATGAAGTGGGGGTGTGGGTCGTTGCAGGGTGTTAATAGTGCCTGGCCCACAGCACGCATTGTAGAGATAGGTATTTATTAAACACACTGTATATTCATTGTCACATTATGTATGCTATGTTTTAATATGCACGGTAATGGTATTATTTATTAAAATGTAAATATTTAGTCCATGTAGGTGCTGTTCTAAGGATCCTTCCTGGATTAGCACACAAGTATATAATGAGGCTACTTTACACCATTTTCTGCATTTTGCAAACAAGAAAATTGAAGCTCAGAGGTTAAGAAGCTCACCCAAGGTGGCAGTTGGTAAATAAATTCTGGATTCTGAGCTTCCACATCTCATTTCTTGAAGGAAGAACTGAGCTCGGGAAGTTCAATCAGATGGTGTTTGCAAGCATGCGGTGAGTCAGCATGAGACTTTTAAAAATCAGAGTCAGGCCGAATCGATGGGTTAGAAGTGTGAGCTCTTCAGCCCAGCACATTTGGGTTTCAATTCGTGTGGCCCCGAGCGATCACACCTCAGTTTCCCCATCTGTGAAAAGAGGTTGAAAATAGTGCTGATTTTTTGGGGTTGGAGGATGAAGCCCACAGCAGCCGCCACAGGCTGGGAGCTGTCCGCGGTGCTGACCCCAAGGACGTGGGTCTCAAATGGGAATCTGCAGCAGTCATGTTAGGGAGGGACGTGGCAGGGGGTCAGCGGAGCAAGTGAGCACGTGAGAGAAGCTGGAGCCTTCTGCTCTGCCCCTCAGACTCACAAATGAGCCTCTCTCCACCATCAGACTAAAGCCTTCAGAGGGGAAAACAAGAAAACAGCTCATCAGGGCCAGAGGCAGGACAAGGGGATAAGTGGGGGGAAGAAGGTTCGAGGATGGCCCATCAGTTGGGTGCACATCACTTCCTTCCTGAGTAAGTGGTCCCCTTATTCCCGTTTCCCTGAGGCCGAGGAAGAGCCCAGCGAGGACATAGTCTGCTGAAAGTCACTGCTCTGGGCAGCTCAGCTCCCCTCCCACATGGCTCTTTGTGCAGATCAGATCCTTGTAGGACCCCGGTCACTGGTCTGTCCCCCCACCCCCACCCCATCTGAGCCTCGTCCATGCCCTCTCCCAATGGCACTTGAATTCTAAAGCAGAACTCTGTTCACTGCCAGGCATCCCCTGGAGGCCTCTCCGGCAGCTGGAGGAAGTTCAGGAAAAGCCGAGGGTGGCATGTGTGGGAACCGTGGGCTCCTCCCAGAGCAGGAGGCCTACTAAGAAGACACCGGTCGGGGAAACTGAGTTTCAGATGGGAAAACACATGCCCATGCGCATATGCATTCATTTGTCTATTCAGCAAATACAAAAAGATAGTTCCTATAGTGCTAAAAAGAAAGGTATATGTAAGGGCCTGGAGGAGGCAGGATGGTGAGCTTTGGAGAGGAGAGAGCCCCAGAGAGCCCAGACCTCTCTGCATGGGCCATCTCCCCTCCTGAGAGTCTCCCCTGCACCCCAGGCACTGGGCTTCTGGAGAGGACTGCCAGAAGCACCCCCTATCCCCGGTCCTGGCCCCAGGGCCGGTGGGGCTGTGGGCTCCAGGGGGCCGCCTCTGATCAGGACTGGCCGAGGGGGGATTATGCTGCTCCTTCAGGGCAGGAAGCCCAGCAGAGGCCCCAGGCTCCCTGTCGGCCATCAGACTTGCATGGGAGGCTTGGCCTCTGCTCCCCTGTCCAGTCCCTGCTTCTCAGTATTCCCGATTCTGGCAGTCCTCCAAACTGAGAAAGGGTGGGTTCGTTCCAGGCTCAGGGGGCTGTTTCTGATGAACTTTGGCTGCCATCCTAACTTCCAGTGTGACAGGATGAAAGAGAGACAGTTACGTGCCCAGCCACAAAACGTGAGGGATTGAGTCAAAGATCTAATGGGCAGGACCCTGTCTGGCCAATCCCCTGGGTCTAACGTGTCTCGAGAGAGTTAAGACATGCAGAGCTGAGGACACTAAAGGCTTTGTCAGGTTGGGGATGGGGGTTGCAACAGGGCCACCTTCCTGGAAGAGGAGCTGGAGACCTGAAGCCATCCCAGAGTTGTTTGAGGATTTAAATGTTACTATGTGTCAAACACGGGAACAGGCAGGGCTGCATGGCATTGGAGGGAAGGCAGGTTCCCATGTGAGCAAAGATCCGGGACAATCCCAGTGCCCCACTCCTCACCCCCCTCCTTTTCTGCATCGTGTCCTTCCTCTACCCCAGGTCACTCTCCTCCTGGGTGAGGTCATGGTCCACAGGCACGTGGCCATGCTATACGGAGGGAAGGCAGGTTCCCGTTTGTCACCTCCTCACTACATCTGACCCACAGATCAGGGAGGAGACACGATGAGATATTGAAGATCTGAAAGGACCAGCCAGGGAACGTGAGGCTTCACAGCACAAGAGTGGCGCTGAGAGGGCACCCTTTGCATTTGAGCAAATAAATGTTAGCAATAGACTTCTATGGGAGGGGCTTAATACGCAACCATTAACTAACCCTCAGGACTTACCCCAAGAACCCCCTCCTTCCAGACCTCCAGCCTCCACTTACCTGAGGAGCTACTTGCTGTGAACCCACTTGTTCTTATTCATGTGTTTAAATAACAGGGGGCTGATGCTTAGGGGAGGTAAAGAGGAGGAGGGAGACATGTGGCCAGCTGGTGGTGAGTTTGGGGGATGACACTTTTCCTGGAGATCCTAGAAGATCCACTAGCCTGCGTGAGGCTTCCCACCATGGCCCTGAGCCCTGGGGTATGGGTGGCCTGGAGACGGGACTGCTTTTTTCTGCACAGGGCCTCCATTCCGAGTTCTCCCTGGGGCGGATCTGTTTGGGCCAGATCGCTGTCCTTGGGGCAGACACCTCTTGCTGCAGGAAATGTGCTCAAAATCTCCAATTGACTTCAACCCACACCTGACATTGAGGGAAATTGGTTTCTGTGGTGGTACGCCTGGCCTAAACCATAGGGGCTCCAAGAGCCTGGATCCCTGTCCCTAGGCTCTGCCGCCTCCCAGGAAGACCCAGCTGACTGAGGGGACATTGGCAGACAGAGGTGTCCCTATCCACACAGGTGCTGTGGTCCCAGGGACATGACTACCCACGTGCAAGTATGTCTGCAGGTGCGTCCAAGATCCTGCAGGCATGGCTCTCCAGGGCCAACACAATGACATGGAGGCCAAGTGATTCCTGAGGGCCAGACAATTCTGGGAGGGAAGACAGGGCTGAGAGTGTGGCCTGCTTTTCTGCTTCTGTCCCGCATGAACACCTGTCCTTAAGGAGACAGACACTCAGGGAGCCCAGCACACCTGGTACCTGGTGAGCAGCCCTCCTGGGTGGAGGACTGTAGCTCAACCCAAGGAAGGGGCCCGGTGTGTTTGTCCCACCCCTGGGGCCTGTGAGTCCAGTTCCGCACACTCCTGGCAGGAGGGGCCCAGGGACCGTGCAGGGCAGAACACAGGCCTCCATGCTGTGAGCTGGCAATGGAGGGGAGCAGTTCCCAAGATGCCAGGATGTACCCCAGGGGCTGGCCCATCACATACCTTGGCAGCCCATGACACAGGGAAGGCCCACCCGCTACGCGGAGAGATTGCTCCACTCACCGCACAGTTCAGGATCAGCTGGTTGGCCACGAGGCAGGGCTGAAACGGCAGGATGGTCAGCTTCTCGTTTCTTGGCACATCCCAGGTGCTTGTGGCACAGGGGTGGGTGGGCTCTGGGTCCGGATCTGGCTCTCCTAGGCCCTGTGCTATTCCGGCAGGTGCCAATGGCCCCAGGCCCGAGGGCTCATGGGGCTCCATCTCGGGGCCTGGCACTGGGGCTGAGACCACTCCTGGGATGTCCCAGGTGCTCATGGCCCAGGGGCTGGTTGGCTCCAGCTCGGGGTCTAGCACAGGGGCTGAGGCCACTGCTGGGACATCCTCCGGCACATCAGGGGATGAAGCAGGTGTCGGCAGCCGCAGCTCCAGCACATGGGTCTCAAAGCACTCCTGACACAGGAGGGACAGGCAGCGTTCCACCCGATGTGGTTCTGGAGCAGGACACAGATGAAGGGGCTGATTCCCACACCTTTCCAAGGACAGAAAAGCCCTCACTGCCTGGAAGAGAACCCCAGTCCAGGAAGCCCACCCTAGATGGTGTCCTGGCTGCAGCCCCTCACCTCCCAGTCCTGCAACAATGGGATCCAGGTGCGCCTCCTGGACCAAGTGGTGGATTACTTTGCCCTCCAGGTTAGATGAAGCTTGGCTGCCGTGGAGGATGCTGGGTACATGTTCGGGCTCCAGGCTTGGCGCCTAGCCTGTCCCATCCGGGAGCTGGGAGAAGGCCTGGGGGTGGAAGTATGAGAAGCCTGGTGTTTCAGTCACATTGCCCTCCTGGCCCACCCTTATGTGGCCTTGGCCCCTCTGCATTACCCGTCCTGTCCAGGCAACTGCCCCTCCACCTTCCTGACTTGGGTGTCTGCCCTGGGACCACATCCTTTCCCATCCTCCCCAACAGGAAGTCCCTTGTCATCAGCCAGCCTGTGGGAATCCAAAGATAAGTGACCTGCTGGCTTCTGCTCTCCTCCCATTGCCCCAAACCCCGAACTCCTATTCCCCCCATTCTGTGAGACGATAGGCAGTACCCCTCTGGGCCCAGTGAACTCTCTCATTTCCAGTTTTACCTCTGGCCCGTCGTCATGCCCCCCATTACATGAGGGGGATGGGAGGGCACTGCCCATGATGCTCCCCGGCCGTGAACCGGGAATGAGGCCTAGAGTGTCAGCAGAACTCCACCAGGGATGGGGTCCCAGCATTGTGTCTGCTTCCTTCACTCAGTTATGCTAAGTGTCCCCAGAGAGTCTGCACACAGCGGGTGCTGCATACCTATTGTTGCTGAAGGAAGTCCTAACAGAACCTGTCCCGGTACCCCTCTGCAGCCCCCATAGGTCCCTCATTTGGCCACGGTGAGGACAAGGACAGGGCCCAGCCACAGGGAATGACGAGCCTCTGTTCCAAAGGCTGTTTTCCATGTGCTTTTCCAAACTGAGAAAGGCTTTAGGCCACAGATGAGGTTGGCCAAAGGCTTTCCATCGGGTACAGAGAAGTAAGCCGTGAAATGGCCTAGCTTGGTCAGGAGTCATTTCTGCAGTGCCAGGTGTCAGGGTAGCACCTCTAAGAATAATCTCCTGTTCACCGTGGGCACCCTGACAGGCTGATCGCCAGCCACCCTGTCTGTCAGGGGAGCACGCTGCGGCTCAGACACATGTGGGGACACTCAAGACACACAGCAGGCTGTGGGCAGAGGCCCTGCTGTGCCGAGGAGAGGGTGGGTGCTCACCAGGTTCTCAGCTGGCCTGTGCCCGGGTGGTCGGCGTCCTCGGGAGGGAGTGGGGACTCAGGAGGGCTTCAGCTGAATCCACATGTGCTGTGCGCTTTCTCCACTTCCTCCTCACGCCTGTCCAGAGAGCCCTGAGCTTGGGGACCTTAGTCCACGGAGAGGTGACTCAAGTTAATGCTGAGGGGGCAGCAGGGATATAGTGAGTGGGAAGCTCAGTAACCACCAGGAGGAGGGAGGTTTGCACCTCACCCGAGAGCCCCCAGCCCCCTGGGATGCGAGCAAGGAGAGGGGTGAGATACACCCAGGGAACAAGGTTCCTGGCCCTCTGGAGTGGGGCTATCGGCCACTGGGGAAGCCCTAGGAGGTCCCTGGCAGGTTTCCATTTTTGGAACAGAGTCCTGGGTGTACACCGCCTGCCCCGGACCCGGGAGATGGAGTAGGTGAATCCATCCACCAGCTCCTCCAGGCTCCGCAGGGAGGAGCTCTGCAAAGCAGGCACCTGACAGCTGGGGAGGCAGCACCTGGGGCTGCCTGGACCTCCCCGCAGGGGGCAATGTGGGCCCCAACCCCTGCCCCTGAGATCAGGCACACAGGGCCATCTGCATAGACAGCCAGTCCCTGAGGGAAGGAGAGGACACACCTCAGGGCTCAGGATTAACATGTGGGTGGAAGTACCTGGTCCTAACACTCACCTCCAATATCCAGAATGATGAGACCAGACTGTGACACTGACTGCCCCCCTACTCCCCAACCTTCTGTCCTTTCCATACCCCAGCCCACTACACAGAAGGGGCCGGGGGTGGGGGGAAGGTCAGCCCAGGATGGGTCACAGTTGTGGCCTGGCCAGGGAATGGCCCATTCTGGGCTGCCCTGTGTTACCTCGGGGTTCCTCAGACAACACGGGCAGAAGCGTTGGAGTTGGTACCGGAGCCAATGCCCGCAGTGAGCAGGAAGACTGTCCCTCTCGGCTTCCCCGACTCCCCCACCTTCAGAAGACTCCACACAACAAGACCGCATGTCGCTCTGTGAAGCGTCGCTGGTCAAGTGAGCAGGACCGGGGTCTGCCACCAGGAACTGGGCACAGGGTCACAATTCAGATACTACTGGGGGTGTCACCAGTGACATCACTTCTTCAAGGTTCCATGTCCTGGGCCCCTCCCTGCATTCAGACACGCCCACATGCCCCTCTGGGCTGCTCTCTGCCCACCCTCCTGGCCCTTGCCATGCATGACTCCACACCAGAGCCCACCCCTCACACTTTGGCCAGGTCACCAGGGTCCCAGCACTGAGGAGACAAGAGCTGAGCTCAGGTCTCTTTTTCTCACCAGTTCCCTGTCCTGCTGAAGCCACGGTACCTCCCAGGAGCTCGCCAATATCCCAACTTGCACAGGCAGGGTCATGCCAGAACTTCCTCCCTAGGGACATCCTCAGGGATACATGGATGACACCTCCAACTCCTGGGGCTGGTGTCATGTGTGTCTGATGCACAGACTCAGAGATGGAAGAATACCAAACAGGCTTGGCATGGAGCGTGGAACACCACGAAGGTGACATGTTTTCTGCATCAAATATCTAAAAGGAAAGATCCTTGTTTTCCGTGCAAAACAGAGTGGTTGTATAACTGGTTATTACAAAATATGTGGAAAGTTATTTCCCCTCAGCATGTTGAAGATTGGTTTTCATTGCCTTCTAGTATCTATTGAGGCTAATGAAAAGTCTGCAGTTGATCTGATTGGCTTTTCTATTTTTTCTCTCTGGAACTGTGCAGTCCAATACAGTAACCACTAGTCACATGTGGCTAGTTAAATTTCAATTATAATTAGTTAAAATATTTTTTAAAATAAAAACTTAGTTCCTCAGTAGTTGCACTAGCCACATGTCAAGTATTCAATCACTGTATGTGGCTAGTGGCTATCATACTAGAGAGCAAACATACGATTATTTTTATTATTGCAGAAAATTCTATTAGACAGCACTGCTCTATAAGGAATTGAAATTTTTTCTTTATCTTTAACATTCCTTAATTTCACTCAAATGTGTCATGTGTACTTATCTTTATTTATGTTAGCATAAAAAATTTCTGAGGATTTTTAAATCTTGGCAATTCTGAGAGATTTTTCTTTAAACAATGCATATAAAAATCTCCATTCTCCTCTTTTGAAATACCTACTGTAAATAGAAATATGAGAGCTTCTCAATCTGTATTTCTCATTTTATAAACAGCTGTTTTACTCTTTTTACTCTGTGCTAAAATTGTTTGAAACATTCAGTTTTCAATTCAATTTAGTTTAGAGTTTATCCTTCACATTGATATTTAGTTTCAGATACTATCTTTTTATTTCTAAGAGTTAAAGCATTTTTTCTTTCCAATTTTGTTATTCATTTTTCCTGTTTTTGTTCTAAAATGTCTTGTAATATAATAGTTTTAAATTATTTAAATAATCGTAAAATAAAGTAATTATTTTAAAGACTGTAAAACTATCACAAAGTAATTTTATCAGAAATGAATTAATTTCCTAAGTTTTTACTTTCCTCCATGCCCTTATTAGAATTACATGTGTTTGAAGAATCTATATATGTTTTATATTTTGAGGTTGTAATCATTTTAAGTGTCTTTAGCTATGACCACAATAATGTTCAATAATAAACTATCCCAAATCTCAGTGGTTTAATGCAACAGTCATTCATGGATCTGCAGGTCGACAGTAAAGGACTTGGACCTGAGGTATTTGGCCGGGCTTGGTCCCATGTCTGCTTCACATTCCCTTCATCCTCATGTTCTCATGGCTGTTACAGAAACTTAAGGAGGATAGTTCAGCCTTACAATTACAATACATGCTCCTGCTTGTATCACGTGTGCTGATACCTTGTTGACTAAGCTCCCATAGCCAAGCCCAACATACGGGAGGTGAGGAAATACACTACTTACATGGTGGGGATGAGGAAGTATTTTTTAAGAATAACCTATCAGTTCACTTTGTTCTTTGTTCTCTCTGGATCTGGAGTTTTATTATTGCTGCTGCCTAATGTGCTAGGCCCCTATTCAACATTCAAATTTTAAAATGGCATTTTGGACTCACTCTGGGTAATATTGGTAATATCAGCAGGCCAGTCAGTGTGCCAGTGAATGGTTTGAATCAATTTCTCATCCTAAGACTATCTTTCTCATCCTGCTTCCCTAAGCCCAAAGAGTCCTATAAAGCCATAACCCCAAGGAGGAAGTCAGCAATTTCTCAGCCTCCTTTAGTAAGCAGGAATACATCCCAGACTCCAGACTCTACTTAAGGTGGCACATTTTGTCTCTATTAAATTTCCAGATACTGCTGCCTATATCTGTCTAGAAGACCAGAAGGCCCAAACTTTGTTTTAACTCGCCACCTTATATAGTTTTTCGATTTCATATACAGTGAATTTTATACAATATTTGAGACAAGCTATGTCTTTCTGCTGGTGGCTTTAGTGTTTCATCTAGTATTACTGTGTGTCTAAAGAACAGAGAAAGGAATTCTACTTAAGATGAACAACTGTGTCATCTGCATTGAAACTGTAACTTTCAAACACCTTAATCTCACTTAATTTACCACTAATAAGATCTCCCTAAAACAGAGATGCTCATTCTAAAAAGAATTCTCACTAGATAGGGAGAATGTGACACCAAGGTAGCCAAGTATTGGTACAGGGGAAAATATGAAGAGTTTATAATGTCCAGATGTGATTTGACTTCATCTCCAATATAATGACAACTATCCCAGTAGGCTTACTCTCCCAGGCTCAGTTGAAAAATACATCCTAGGGCCTACAACATTTCTCAGATATAGTCTATAAAATATTTAGAATTCTGTGACTTAATTTTAAAAATCACAAAGGTTAATATAAACCTACTCTGAATTATCCAAATACTGATTTTATAATTAAATACTGCCATGCAGTGTAATTTCACTGCCTATGTTTGCAAATATTTACCTAGGGGCATACATGTGCCAAGGGAAGACCAAATGAAGTGGAGGCATGGTGTTTGAATTAAATTTTCAAAGTAATTTGAATAGAAGTTGTAGGAAGATTGAGGCATCACAAGTCAAATGGTTTTATCAAAATGCCAAAGCCATAAGGGCTTGTGCAGAAGAAAATCAATCCTGTTCTTGTGATTTCCAAAGGTCATGAGCAGTGACCTCAATTAAGTCCTTTTCCATTTATGTCTCTGATTCTAGCATTAAGTGAACTAGCAATTCATCTAATTTCATTTTTAATAATACCAAAAGGATAACCAAACCATAACATTAACAAAATTATCAAGTGACACATCATCAAAGCTACCATTCAAAATTCTCTGAAAGATAGGTGTGGGGTTAAGAAAGAGGTGAAATTATTCTAAATTATTCAGCAAAATTTAACATTACTAATGTCACCTTGTCAAACGTCAAACACTAATTCTTTGAATTAGAAGACTGTACCCAATGTAAAAAACGTTTTTAAAACGTGGATTAAAAGTTTTCCTTCAAGAAGCCAACAGAGAAGATACAAAATTCCTATTTTGCCTCACAAATATACACCTTAAAATATTTGAAAATTTATGAAATGGAGTCACATTTGAAAGCAAGAAAGGAAAACCTTCAGGTGATAGAAATGAAGAAAATCTACAGTCTAAGTAGACCTGGATTTCCTACACCAAAATCTACAGGAGGATCTAGAATAGGCACATCCTTTAACAGCTAGAATCTTAATGCCTCGAAGGGAGGGGTTGCTAGTACACAGGCCCTGAGCATTTCGGGAGGTGGAACTGGGCATCCCGCACTGTCCTAGAGGTAGATAAATGCTGCTATTGGTTGGTAAGTGATTAGAAAATGTCTACCCAAAAGACAAGAGTCATAACCTAAAAAAAAATGTGTGTGCCAGGACATAGGGAGAAACAGAATCATTTATAACACTGAAAATCTCTGCCCAGTAGTTCAGGTTCTGAACATATAGAGTCAACTTCAAATTATTGATAGTTATAGGACAGTTCACCCCAAAACAGAAGAGAAAATATTCTTTTCAAGTGCACATGAGACATGTTTCAAGACAAACAATATTCAAGGCCATAAAACAAATCTCAGAGAATATGAAAGGATTTAAAAGATGCAAAGTATATTTTCTGATAACAAAGGATGAAATTGGAAATTAGTAACAAATGTATATGGAGAATTCTCAAATACTTTTAAACTAAATAGCTCACTTTTAAATAGGAAATAAGTACAAGAAGAAATCAAAATGAGAAGTAAGTATTTTGAACCAAACCAAAATAAAAAGACATATCAAAATTGCCAGATGCTGGGATAAGTAGCGCTGAGAAGATAGTTCTCAAACCAAATGTTTTAGCCTCCATCTTAAGACACTATGGGAAAACAAAGCCCAAAATAAACCAAAGAAAGGAAATAATAAAGATCAGGATACAAATGAAAGAAAGAGAAACAGAAAAACAATACAAAATATCAGTGAAACCAAAAGCTGGTTCTTTGAGATCAATAAAATTGATCAGTGGTCAAGAAAAAAAGACACAAATTGCTAATATCAGAAATGAGATAAATGACATCAGCACAGATTCTATAGATATTAAAATGATAATAACGGTATACTAAATCTGCCATCCTATATCTATTAAAAGAAATTGAATTTGTAGTTTAAAACATTCCCACAAGGAAAACTTCAGGCCCAGTGAGATTCACTGGTCATTTTTACCCAGTATATACAGAAGAAATTCCACACAAAGTTTTCCAGAAAAGGAGGAACTATTTCCGAATTCATTCTATGAGGCCAGCACTACTCAGATACTAAAATCAGACAAAGGCATTACATGAAAAGAAAACTATATGTCAATATTCCTCTTGAACATAGATGAAAATGTTCTTAAAAGAAGTTTAGCAAATCAAATCCAACAATATATAAATGTATCTCAAGATTATATTAGTTTTCTATGGCTGCTAACAATTACCACAAACTTAGTGGCTTAAAACAACATAAATGTATTCTCACAGTATCTGGAATTCAGGAGTTCAGACATTCCTTAGAGGGGTTCACTGCTCAGTGCCTCATGAGGCAGACATCGAGGTGTCATCCAATGCTATAATTTTATCTGAGTCTCACAGTCCTCTTCCAAGTTCATTCAGGACACTGACAAAATTAATTTCCTCTGGTTGCAGAGGTGATGTCCCCATTTTTCTTCTAGCTATTCTCTGGGGTCACTCTTTGCTCTCATGGGCTTCCCTGAGCTCGTAGCAGCAAGACCCTCTCACAACATGGCAACATATTTTTTTTAAACCAACGGTCGAATATCTCTTTAGACAGCTACAATGAAGTTTTATATAATCTTGGGAGTGACTATCCTGTGCAAAGTCCGCACCAGTGTTGAAGGAAATGTCAAATACACCAGGAGATGGGAATCTCAGGAACCATCTTAGAATACTGCCTATCACCATGAACAAGTTGTATTTATCCCAGAATTACAAAAGAGTTTAACATTCAAGAATCAATGTAATTCACTACATAAACATACTTTTTTAAAAACAATATATCATCATTTCAGATGTGAAAAAAATACTTAACAAAAATTCAACTTCCATTCCTGATTTTTTCAAATCTCAGGAAACCTGGTATAAAGGAAACTTTTTCAATCTGACATTGATTGAGTTGGTTTAAACAACCCTGCAGCTAACATAATGGAGAAAGACTGAATGCCTTTCCTGTAAGTCCAGGTTACAGAGGATGTCTGCCGCCACACTCCCGTTCAGTACTTTCCTAGACATTCTTACCAGTTCAATAAGGCTTCAAAATAAATAAAAGATATATCAATTGAAAAAGGAGAACTGAATTTACTTGTAGATGAAATGATTTTATAAAATACTAAAGAATCTTTAAAAATAGCCACTACAAGTAATAAGTGTGTCTGGCAAGGACTGCAGGGCAAATGATCAATGACAGCAATGAATCACTAACAACAAATACTGTAAAATTTAAAAATTGCCATATATACCATCAAAATTCCCAAATACTTAGCAATACATCTGACAAAAGATGAGTATCTGTACACTGAAAACTACAAAATATTGCTGATAAGAGAAATAAAAGGAGGTAAAAATAAAAGAAGACATGTATTAGGTAAATGGTTTAGATTAGAAGGCTCAGTATCATTAAGATATCAGCTCTCGTGGTGAACACAAATTGAAATGAGAAAATTATACTAACACTTACACATGCTATTTTTTTAATGTTAGAACTTGACATTGTCTCATTTCTGTTGAAGTGACTCTCCTCAAACTTGGATTCATACCTAATTATCCCAAATATATTGTGGAATTCTAAGAAATAACTCTCCTCATTGTTGACATCAAACTTTGTTCCTTGAGATAATTTTGGGAGATAAAATACGTTGCTAAATACATACTTGTATCCAACAAATACCAATGATCTTCTGTTTCTTTGGCCCAGTTTCTTAGTATGCATTTCTCTTTTTACTGAATTCTAAATCAGACCTTCAGAAAAATGAAAGGTTACTTTCCATAGCAGGTTTTTCATTTGCCAAAATCCAAAAGTTCTGTTTGCACTTATACAAAAGTGTGTGTGCAGGGAGGTGAAAGAGGGTATGTAAACCAGGTATTTGGGGTCTATGCTGGTGATTTCATTTTGAATTGTGAAAATATCATCCCTATTTTTATATTTTTGAGGAATAGTTTAAAATCTTGGACATTTTTAAGAGGAGTTATTGATGCCCCGGATCTGTATGACTAAGCTAATCTGAGGAATCTTCAATGCAGAATTCAAAATGTAGTATAATTTGAGAAATAACAAAGTTATCATTTTTAAAATAAGTCATAGGTAGGTTGTGTTCACGCTAAAACCCAGGAAGATGGTGTTTTCCCTATTAGTGAAACAAGAAGTTAGGGAATTTATAAAAAATCTGGCTTTTATCAAATCATGCAAGGTACTGTCACATTTAATCCACTTGGTTCAAGCTCAGTGAGGATTCCTCATCTCTTAGAGCTCAGGTGGATCATAGGAGGTATGGAAGGAAGCCAGACAGGCTTGGACTCTTAATTCATAAGCACGAAGACAAAAATAACATACATCAGGAAGAAAAGAATGGAAAACTGCTAATATATAAAATTATGATTTAACTATTTACTTGATCATAGTTATCTTAGATCTACAATCTCTTGAATATTTGTCATGCAAAAGAGGACTTACTTGAAAAATTCTCAGCACTTAAGCTTTAAGCATTAGCTCTGTGGATCTAAGTCACACATGAGATAAGATGCATCTCATTTTGAGGTCTGTTTATATTGGTCCCCACTCCTTAACTTTTAAAGAGAGGAAAAACTGTTTAACAGGTATCACTACAGCAATACAAATGGTTTGCAACTTTCCTCCTGAACACAGTTCCAACTGTTACAGGAGTCGAGGGGCATTTCTGACCAGGCGTCCTTTCACCCTACATGTTCGAAGGTATCTTCCAAGTTTTATACCTTAAAAAGCTGCTGAAAATGCCTTTTTCCATATGTAAGTAACTACCAATTACCTGTCATTTCATGGTGAATACTTTAAAATTCAGTAACATTTAGAACTTGTTAGCTTCCTTGGCACATTTGTTCCTGTTCTATTTCCCATTGATCAAACAGATATTAGAAAGACTTCTGTCTTTAACTTTCTTTTATAAAATGCAACTTCAGAACGGAATGCCGCTGTTGTATCATGGAAAGTTGGGCATGGAGCAAAAAGTGTCATTTAATGCTTAGCTCAGCCATTTACTAACTTCCTATTCCTGAGCAATTATTTCCATATGTGCAAAATTAAGAGAATGATGTATTATAGTGTTAGATTAGTAAATGATAAAAAGCATGTGAAAATACTTTATATACTATAAATTCTATGTTTGTATTACATATCACACATCTACAATCTTGCCAATGTATTAACAAATAACTGTATATCAAGAGTCCATTCTGTGCTTAATGATCTAACAGATGAAAACAACATGAAGCAGAGAAACAAACAAACAAAAAACAACAGTAAGAGACTTGATCCTAGCAGCATGAAGAGAACAGTGCAGGTGGGAAGGTAAGTAACATACATATACACGGGAAGTCAGTACGATTAATTCTGAAGAAAACTTTAAGAAAAAGATAGCATAAAATAAGGTACGATCTATGTTCCTAAAATCTAGATGTGTTCACTTTAGGAGCATGATTACTATTGCTTAGTTCTCTCTAGAAGCACTCTAGCTGATGGTTTTTCAGCTACCACTTCAAGGTAGGACATCATTTGAATTGATGGAAAGGAAAGAGCCTTACACTGGATGAGAGGTAATGGAAAAACAAGTAGTGTAGAGAGTGAAGAAAAAAATATGGTATAAGGAGAAGATGAAAGATTTCCAGAAAAAAAGGGGTTAATTTTGAGAAGGATGAGTGAGCTGGAAAGTGAAAGACTGGTTGCAACTGATAGAAGCTCTGAACCTTGGAAGAGAAGGGAAAGAACAAGATAGTGTGTGTAGGAGGAAGAAGAGGGTTATGAACAGTATAGTTTAAGATATATTAATTTTGAGATGTCCCTGTGATATTCAAGTAGAGATATCTACTCTATTATTTTCTTTCTTTGAAAATTGTGTTGAGGTACATACAATAAATGCACAAACATTCACATACAGCTTGATGAATTTTGCCCTATGTATACATTCATGTAACCATCAGACAGATCAAGCAAATATTGTCTCTGATTATTACCCCCTCACCTATTTTATCCATCCCCTGACCCCCCTTCCCCTATGGCAACCACAAGGCTCTTCTCTGGTTTTATGAATCCATTTCAGTTTTGTTTGTTCCTTTGTTTTATGTATTCCACTTACAAGTGAAATCATATGGTACTTATCTTTCTCTGACTTATTTTAATTAGCAAAATATTCTCTAGGTCCATACATGTTGTCACAAATGGCAAGATTTTTTTATGTCTGAGTATTATTCCATTGTATATGTATGTACCATATCTTTATCCATTCATCTACCAATGGACATTAATGTTTTTCCCATATTTTGGCTACTGTAAATAATGCAGCAATAAACATAGCAGTGCACATACCTTTTTGAATTAGTGATATTGTTTCCTTTGGGTAAATTCACAGAAGTGGAATTGCTGCGTCATATGGTATTTCTATGGTTAGTTTTTTGACAAACCTCCATACTGCTTTCCTTAATGGCCACAGCAATTTGTAATCCCACCTGCAGTGTACAAGGACTCCCTTTCTCCACATCCCGATCAACGTTTGTTATTTCTTGTCTTGTTGACAGACATTCTGTCAGGTGTGGGGTGATAGTTCATTGCCGTTTTGATTTGCATCTCCCTGATGGTTAGGGATGTACAGCATCTCTCCGTGTCTGCTGCCATCTGTATGCCTTCTTTTTTGGCAAAATGTCTGTTCAGGTCCTCTGCCTATTTTTTAATCAGATTATTTTATGTTTTGGCATTGAGTTGTGTGAGTTCTTTATGTTGTGGATATTAGTGCCTTATCAGATATAGCATTTGCAAATACATCCCCCTGTATAATAGGCTGCCTTTTCATATTGTTGATGGTTTCCCTTGCTATGGAGAAGCCTTTTTGTTCGCTGTAGCCCCAAATATATACTCTTTAAGCCATGAAATTTATAGATTTGTTTTACCTTCTCATTGGATAAAACAGAAACCCAGAACCAAAATGCCCCAGGTATATTTTAAGAAAACTGAAACAAATATTCAGTCTAGGGCAGCGTAAACTGCTAATATAATTTGGTATTGACAAACTGTACTTAGTGTCTTTGTGAAATGGACTGAAGTGTCTTTTTAAATGATGTATCATACTGATTGTTGTCACCAAGAGTGATTTTGCAAAAAATATTCTTGAAAAATATTTAAGGTTTTCAGAATTTAAGTTTTCCTTAATCTAAGGAAGATCAGCTGAAAGATGATATTGCATCCTTTAACTATTCAACAGTGTAAACTTCAGAATTATTAAATCTCATGTACTCAATAACATTTAAAATGTTATTCATAGGACTTCTATCTGTGGGGGAAAGAAAACAAGCAAAGCCTTGGAATTAGTTTTGATTAGAGTGTAAATCACTTATTTCTAAACAAGTAACAAGTCCCAGTCCTTCCCCCTAATTTATTACTGCGTGATTTTTCTCATTCTCACCTATTGTATTGCACACTGGTTCACCCTTATATTTATACAGCCATTTACCATGTCAATGTCCCTCATTCACAAACACCTCATCTCAAAAGATATGTTTTAAGCATTTCTGCCTCTCTGGTGGGTGGGTCTTGATCTCTTTGGAATCTTCCACCTTTGACAATGTGATGGAAGCTCTGAGTTCATTCCCCACAAAAACACATGTGCAAAGACACATATACCAAATTTTGCACATAACTTCAGGGAAAATAATCTGAAACTCATGAGGCAATATGGAAAACAGGACAAGATATCCTGAGTTAGTGTTTAACAAACATTCCTGGACAAAGGAGGAATTCAGGATGTACTTGTCAGTGGATTAACTACTCTGGGAGAACTGAGGCAGAAAATTGGAAATAGTCCAAGTAGGGGAAAGAGTGGGAGATTTAGGAGAAAAAAAAAAACCTTCACCTTACGTATTAATCTAGCTCCAGCATTCATTTTCTAGTAAAGATTTGTTCCCAAGGACACATTTCTTATAGAGAAGCAGGTAGTAAATCTGTGGATGTGGGAAGCCTCAGAATACAAGGCCTTAAAGAACTTTCTGCTCCAAAGTGAAAATAGAAGTGACAGTGAGCAGGAGGAAGGAGGAGGATATGCTAGAAGGCAAATCACGCTCTTGGTTTCCTGATGAAGCCTGACTCCGAAGCTACCAAAGATATTGACCAATCACCAGGCAGAAGAGCTGAGCCCTGCAAAGTACAGCTCAGAATGTGGCTCAGACGAGTGGTCTCCGAAACATTTCAAAAATTGAATGACTCCAACAAGATCAGTAAGAAGAATCATAGCTGTTACTGATACAATTATCCTTCATTGAACATTTCTCTGTCAATCGCTATACTAATCACTTTACATGCATTGTCTCTCAAGAGGTTGACTGTGTTTTATTACCTCTGCAGCTTGAATATATATCAATAAAGTTTTAAAAACGAAGATGGTTCTATTCCTCTACCCAGTGCCGTATACACTAGGAAGTCTGGGAAAGGGAGGTAAAATGGGAAATGAAATATGAGCGATCTGCTGACATCTAATGTACACAGTCAAGATACGTACTCATCTATATGCCAGGCCGGTATTTAATCTTCCAAAATCACAAAGACTGAAAAATAAAGACCAATTTAAAAATTACTTTTATGTCTGAAGTTCTACTAATATATACCTTTAACTACTACTATTACTGACACTAATTAACATCTCACTTTTCTTATGTAATAAATTTGATTACCAGCTATAATCTCAACATAGTGTAAATGCTCTAATAATAGTTTTAGGGCACAAAACTTGAGCAATTATCTTTGGAAATAAAATCTAGTTTTAAATATTTCCATCTCAAAGTAAGCTTTCCTTCAATAAGCCAAAAATATATTTGAGAAGCATAATTAGCTCTCCCAAACAAGCAATAATACATCTATTTCTCCTAATAGAAGGTCTAGATGTAGAAATTATGTTTAAACATCTTAGGAGAAAAAACATACTTCATTCAAACAATAAATGCTTATTAAGTATCAGCTATGGGCAAGGTATTGTTTGAGCAATAAAGACAATTAAGATATCATGCTTATTTTCAAGGAATTCATGTTGTCGTAAGAAGGTAACAACTATATTACTACTAAACAACTACATTATAAGGTAGAAGTGCAAGCGACACAGGAGATCATTATCTTAATATTAAGAGGCATTCTGTCCTGACGTGTGTGGCTCCCGGATTACAGGACTAAACAGTACATATTTATCATGGAATTTTTTGATTGACTTAAATAGTGTATCTGTCTATCCACAATGTATTTTATTTAAATATCCGTTTCCATTATTTTAGCAGTAACTAACACACTGTCTTACATTTTTCACTGAAAATATGGGTCTTTCTTAGCTCTTACACTATATATTTTTTGAATAAAATTAATCTTTTTAAAAATCTAGAATATCTGCATGAATGCTCATCTCATAGTGAACAATAGAAATATATGTGCTGACTGGGGACCTAAAACACAGGAATATATACTAATTAAAATATAGATCTTCAGAGTTATAAGGGTTATAAACACATTTTCATTCTTAATTTTCTGCTATGCATCTAATTATGATAAGCAACATTTAAGCAATGGTTAATTTTAGAGAATTATGTCAAATGTCTTTTGACTCTTCAGCCTTAGCAGAGTGGGTATCATTTGGAATGTTGACATCGATCCATTTTTGTTTAAAATGAAATGAAATGTAAAATACTGAGAGCAAAAGCGTTTTGTCTACAAACAATTTTTCTTGAAAAGCAAAGCCAATCGAGGTATTTTATGGAGGAAGGCTTTTAGGACCAATTGCACTCTGTATGCATGAACCCTTAATCCTCCTCGTCCTCTGACTTTTAAGAGTACATTAGTTTTTCAAGCATACAAAAAATTATTTTCCTCTGCCACTTTCCCAGATCCTTTGTAGTTAGCCCAACTCCTATTTACTTGCTCCAAGGCAATGATTTAGTTGGTGAGGTAGCTGGAAAATGCATATATGAAATTTAAAAAAAAAAGTAAAATCA